>JANVCC010000048.1:10853245-11032006 GCA_025345505.1 Todiramphus chloris collaris
GCAAGGAAAAAAAAAAACCATCAGAACCACGCATTATACTTTTCCTGCTTGTTATTTACTGTTTTAATATAGCCAGCTCTTGTTATCTGTAAGGCAGAATACTTCTGCCACTCATGGTAGGCCACCTGAGCTGAACGCCTTGCATAGAGCCATCACAGACCAAGACAAAAGTCTTCTATAATCATAATCCATGAGCACAGTAGCTGTCCTGCTACCAAAGCCAGCCTCAACTCTGAAGCATCCTAAGGCGACACAGAGCTTGAATTGCCTACACTGCCTCCCCAAAACTGAAATCAGCTGATAAGGACAGTCTAGAGACACACAAAACAGACCTCATGGAGGCAGTTTAGTTCCAGGACTCCACTGTTTGAGTTCATGGCCAGTTCTGCTGGAGCTGGACCAGCTCTGGTCAGAGTGTGTCTGCACAGCGCTCAGAGCTCACACACAGCCTCACAAACCCACACCATCCACTTACACCTAACGCTGTACTTCAGTTAGCACATCCTTCAGAAGGGAGCTGAGCATTGCAATGGAAATGAAACTTTGGCCTTTTCCATAATTCTACAAACCAGACAGTTGTCTGTACTTTTGGCAACAATTGCTGCTCTTTCCTCACAACGTCACCAGGGAGAAATGCCATGGCAATCAGTTACGTCTTTTACAAACCAAAAAGTAAACTAACGCAATCTTAAAACCTTAAGCAAACACCAACCCGTGTTTTCTGCAAATTTAAATAGTCTGACTAAAACTAAAAATAATATCCATATCAACCACACTGACTGCAACCTTTATTTTAATTGCCAATATGAATGTTTTGCAAATCTGTCCATACGCACAGCTAGAAGTTTTCTGTTATGGCTGCATTCCTTCTTGGAAGTTGAACTTAGTCCCGTATAAAAACTGCCATTTTCTTGCAATACCTTTCCCCTTGTTAGTCAAGCTATTTCCCCCACCAATAAACACCAGGTAGATTCTTATTCCATTTCAGCCCAAAAGCCTGTCTCACTGTCTATTTTCCATCCTCTGCAGTAACAAGCATCGATTAATTCCCTTGGATAATAAAATTAATCCTAAAATGAGGAAAAGAAAAATATGCCTTGAGCTTTAGTTAAATTCTGTCTCAAACAAGGGCAGTTAAAAGTTAACAGCATACACTATCTGACCCTGACTGGCCACTATCTCTGTCAGAGCATTAGCAAGTGACTATCACCTTTCACCACTCTGGGAACAGAAGCAACAAAGACACAGACAGAATTCCTGTGCTGCATCAGTGTTTTGTAGGCAAATAGATGACTTAAAGCTACTTAAGTTAAATTACTTACACTATTATCACTTACAATTCATGAATGGTTTCTCTTCTAATATGAGACACACATTCACAGCCAAAAAAAACTTTGTGTGCACTAAGTATTTTTTACTCTAACAGCTGGCACCCTTCATGTCAGCCTTCAGGTACAGCTGGCGTGTCACTGTCAGTCTCCATCTGACCAAAACGGACTAAGACAAGGAGGGAAAAACACAGTTATATTTAAAGTCTTATGGTAGGTTAGCACAGGCATAGAAGATAAATTAAACTGGAAATGTTCTTCTTCTTCCACCTGTGATCAAAAATAATTCTGCTATAGCAATACCAACATTCCCTTTAAACCCTATTCCTCCACCTCACGACTGCTGCAAAACCTTATTCAACTTAGTGAATGTCAAACTGGGATCAGATAACTTTTCAGACTTTACTAAAACAACTTTTAAAGGCACTGCTGGCTGCTTGATGAAATCAGTGTTCTTTAAAACTTACTTAATGCCATGCCAAACACAAAGGAGGAGGACTATGTGACACAGAGGGATACTCTCTGGGCCCGGCCATCCAACCAGTTTTTAACCCAGCGAAGGCTGCGCCTGCCCAAGCCATGGACTGACAGCTTTTCCACGAGGATGATGTGTCAAAGGCTTTCCTAAAGTCGAGGTAAACCATATACACAGCCTTCCCCTCACCCACTAGGCAGGTCACCCAGTAACAGAAGGAGAAGAGATTGGTCAGGCAGGACCTTTCTTTCCTAAACCCATGTTGGCTAGACCTGATCGCCTGCTTGTCTTCTATATGTCCTTGGTGGCACTCAGGATGATCTGCTCCATAACCTTGCCAGGCAATGAGGTCAGGCTGACAGGCCTATAGTTCCCCAGATCCCCTTTCCGGCCCTTTTTGTGGATGGGAGTTACACTGGCCAAGCCTCCAGTCATCCAGGACCTCCCCAGTAAGCCAGGACCAGGGATAAATGATGGAGAGCGGCTTAGCCAGTTCTTCCGCCAGCTCCCTCTGCACCCTAGGATGAATCCCATCTGGACCCATGGACTTGCTGGGATCTAAGTGGCACAGCAGGTCACTAAGTACTTCCTCCTGGATTACAAGAGGGCTATTCTGCTCCCCATTCCCACCTACCAACTCAGGAGCCCAGCTGTCCTGAGGATATCTAGTCTTTTTGTTAAAGAACGATGCCAAGAGGGTGTTAAGCACCTCAGCCTTTTCCTTCTCTTCCATTACTATATTCCCCACCTCATCCAATAAGGAGTGGAGATTTTCCCTGACCCTCCTTTTGTTATTAATGTATTTATAAAAGCATTTTTTATTACCCTTAACAGAGATGGCCAGATTAAGTGCTAACTGAGCTTTTGCATCTCTAATTCTCTTCCCACATGACCTTACAATATCCTTACACGCTTCCTGATTCACTTGATCCTTTTTCAAGTCTGTATTACTCAAACTCAAGGTATTGTTTTCCTAGCACAAGCCAGGACTACAAATTAATATAGTAACTTTAACCACAGCAAAAAAATCTTACATCACCTTAGGTTGTAACTAGTAGTTTTCAAGTTTGACAACCATAACCACAGCAAGCCAGGCCAATTCCATCCCGCCCAACGTTCAGTCTCTAAAGCATATTATACTAGAGAAGCAGATGCCTAGGAGAACATAAAAACTAATAAGGTAAGCATTAGTTGTACTTTCCTACAACACACCTTTCAGTGACCAACAATTTGCAGCTTCGGAACTCTTGAGTCAGAAATATAATCACAAACATAATCACAAATCACATACAAAACAAATAAGAAAGTATTCTGGAGGAAAATGCATCTCCAATAGAAATCTAGCTGCATCTTCAACATTTCTCAAGAAGTTCTAGAGTATAATCTCCTTCAAATCAAATATCTAGATGCTGAAATCATACTTCCAAACATATTATCTTCTGATTAAAATTCACTAAAATTCACACAAACCTAAACATCACCTCCCTTCTAAAGAAAACATCATTCTTCAGCACAAATGCTGTCTAGACTCACTGAGATACTGCACAAAAGCACTACACCTTTTGATTAGAAGCAAGTCCAGAAAGATCTAAATATATGAACTACATTATTTATACTTCAGTTGTGGTGAAAGTACATGGACTTTTGCATGAGGTCTTTTGGGACACCTAAATAAACCAGCCTCTCCTTGTGTTGTAAAGTTCATTAATTTTGTTGATGCCTTGTTTTCCTCCCATTTACACAAACTGGAAGGCTTGGAGCATCAATAAAAATCTATTTTCTCCTCTGGTTTTGTGCATTATTTGTTGCATTTGTTGGCCCATTCTACAAAAAAAAAAACAAAACCCCACCACTTTAATATTTACCACTCTGCATTTCACCAGCATGCTCAGAACTGCACAAAAGAACACATCCAACCAGATTCCATTTAGACCAGCCTGAAAACAACCTCTAACAGGCACTGCCACCACAGAAAGAAATTAGCATTCCCTGTTGAACCATTACCTTCAGCAAAGCTATTAACCAGCTTCTTCAGTTTAACTGTATCCCCTTTCACAGTAACTCCTAAGAAGTCCTTATGGGAGCACTTGCAGAAGGTGTCCTGTGAAAGCACTGCTAGCTGATCCAGTGCAAAGCAAGCAGCGGTCACCGAGATGACATGAGCCCACCTCAGCTCATTCCTTCAGATGACTATGTAGGAACTCCCTGTGTGTGAGGCAGCCTAACCAAGAAAGACACCACTCAACTCAGGAAGCTGAGCAGAATGAAGACTAAAGGATTTAAGATCTGGTAAGACAATGCTGAAATCAGTAACACAAGCCAGGCAAAAATAATTTAGATATTTAGACATCTTAGGCAAACGCTAACAAATCCATGGTACTCAAAGTACCTTTCACTCCGAAATGTTACAACAGAGAAGGAAGGTGAGCACATTAGAAATCTATGAGAACAATGATGATTACTCCGTAAACAAGGTGCATCACAGGCATGTTATACTAATAAATGGTGCCAAGATCAATTTGCAGAGCCCCACAAATAAAGCCACACTATTAGTAGCATTTCAAAAGGAAGATCAGTAAGAGATTTAACTTTTTGCATCAAATGTACAGTGTTATTTTTATCAGCTAGAGGAACAGATTCTACATGCTGAAGAACTAATTTGATTCTTTTGAATTTTGATATTAAAATGCACACTACCACAGCTGAAATGAGGGAAGGCACTTAAAAAGCTCTTTCCTGGGAGGAAAGAAAAAGAATTACTGGGAAAGCACAGTCTACAAAAAGTCCCTTGCCTATGGAACATACTCTGTTGGCTTCAAATTGCCCAGCTGAACTCAGAGTCTGGCGATTCACTTTCAGAAAGAGATACTGAAAAGTATCTTTTTTGTTAGCTGTTACATAGAAAGGGTATTCCACTCATTTGTATCCTGTCAGCATTGCCATTTTTCACTGAGAACACAAACCAAGGTATCTTTAATGAAAAGTTCTTTTTTTTTTCATGAACATTTATAAATAACTGAAAAGAGAGGTGGTTGTAGCTCTTTTCTCACATATTTTTCTACTCAGCCTCCCTGTCAGCTCACGGTTAATATCCTTCTCCCTAAAACAATGCTAAGAAAAGCAGTAGGCCAACTCAGGCAAAAAAGAGCAGCCTCGTGACAAGCTGAACCAATCCTTGGAATTCATCTTCCCTTGCAGCCAGAAATTAACTCATAGTCTGCAGTCTCCATAATTATCTGGGGTCCAGAATCTCCTCCACAACAATTTTCCCTTCTTTTGGCAAACTTGACCTAAGCAGAGAAAAGCCCATCTCAGAGAGACATGTAAGTGGATGTTTTTGCAGATGCTGACTAACCAAGGGGATAACTCTAAAGAATAATGAGTTTAAATATCGAGAGTATTTTATTACAAGAAAATGCACCATGGGAATCATGGTCGAAGCATTTTTTACATTCTAATAACATCAAACTGTACACTGATCATATGTAATTAATGCATATTATTAAGTATCTAAAGAGTTTAAGCATAAAATTATCAATAACTGCTATAGCTAATAAAATGGGGGAAAAATTGCAAGTTGCATCAGGTTGTCAGTTCTACTATATTAATAAACTATCTGCTTAATTTCCTATTCTTATAAATAATAAGCCTGAATCTTTCCTTTCTTCCCACTCCTGTAGTGCCTCAAACCACTACATAAGCTACGCTGAGAACCTGACCAACATCCACAGCAAAGGCAAAAAGTGCCTTCATCCCTTACTGTGCATACGGGAGCAAAAAAATCACACAAAAACACCTGTGTTTTTAAACACCTCCTCTTAATACCATGTGTGATTTTATGACAGCTCATACCAGAACCTGTATTTATTGCAGCTTATAAAACTTCAGAAATAATAACCTTACAGCAGGGGGTAAAAAGTTCTTCCAGCTCCCTTCTTACAACATAAATTAAGTTTACAATGCTTGACATCAAGTTAGAATAAAGTACGTACTACTTTAGGTTCAATATTACAGATTTTATTCTTGAAATCTAAATGACACTTCAGAACTGCTTTAGCTGGAAGCTCTTCATCAAACCCAGCCTAACCACCATGACATTACTAATTAGCCCGGCATGACAAATTAGTAGACTGTCTTCTGTTTCTTAAAACACATTTCACCATTATTTTGCCTGCATCAAACTTAAAGGTAAACCTGCATTTCTCAGGAACAATTCTCTGGGAGTAATTATATGATTATGGTTGTGAAATATAGCAGAAACAGGCTTCCCATCAAATGAAGAACACCACCATTAATTCTAACCCCTTAAATGGATGATTAGAGTCTCTTATATATAGCCTGAGCAGTCCAGTGTCTTGAAGACTATTTGTTTTTCCTTTTCTTAAATTCCAGTATTATTTTCCTTACTTGGACACACTGTCAAAGGTTCCCAGATATCATTATGAAAATCCACGCCAACTTGTGTCACCACTGATTAACATCCCTTCCCACTGAAATATTCCTCAATATGATAAAAAGAGGGTTCAGAAGACAAAAATTATTTGGTCTTCATCCAGGGGTTTAGACTTTCTCAGGATGTCAACAGCTTACCTCCTCAAATCTCTGGACAGCTTAAAGCATTCTTTAACATTGTTAGTTTAACAGTAGTTTTAGACAACATTCTTTTAACAATCACACCTAAGGAAGAGATGCACCCCTCAGAATCTCCCTACAAAGTTGACACTAAATGGCAAGCTATCAGGGGTGCCCAGGCTCCACAGCAGAAGCATGTTAACAGGACTAGTCAAATGCTGATGACGGGCCAGAGAAACAAAGAAATTTCTCCTCCTGAAATTAGAGATACTTATGGTCCTCAAAGCAATGGGAAGAATTTTAGTTCTAGGTGTGTTCTCTGTAATCTGTCACCCTAAAAGGTTCCAAAATCATTTCCAACTATTACACAGCACTGGTTAGCTGTCCAGCAGATGATAACACACAGCTATCAAAGAAATACTATCAAGTACACCTACATCCAAATCCATATGAATTTAGAACAGCTTTTGACTGCCTTCCTGCTTCAGGAATCTGATTTTTCAAAAGAAAACTTTCTTGCTGGACAAGAACAAAAGCACAGCACTCAACTTTCATTCTAAGAAAAGAATGGAAAAAATAACACTACTGCTTGACAGCTTTTGGAAGCCTCCCGAGAACGTGAGAACTTACTTTACAGCTGACGTTATCTTATGAAGCCTGCCAAGAAGTTCATCCAGATAATAGCACATTCCCAGGGGCCTCAGGGAAGATGGGCCCAGGGACACTTTCCGGTAGACCATCATTCCTGACTCCCTGGAACAAATCCAGTTAAGAGATGGATAAAGGCAGCAGGTTCCTGAAAGCAGGCTGACACCAACCTGCTGCTCCTTTGGTCTCCTTCAGGACACCATGAAAGGGGCCAATGGAAAGGGGCTGTGTTTACTGGTGAAAATTTGCCCGTTGCCCACTCTCTGCTTTTACAAGAACAATTTGGGATCAGGTGGTGCTCATAGAGTATACAGAATAATGCTTATGACAAATACCTAGGGGTGATCATGCTAGGCAAGCACTGTAGGTATGGTGTTGGCATCCTCTGCACCTAGAAAACAGCAAATAACCCACCAAAGCAACAGTTGGGTGCTACTGCCCTGTGTTATGAAACTTACAGTGCTGACAAGCACATCTATCAGACCTAGCTCTGGAGAAACCCATTCATGCAGTCAGATCTCCACAGCTAGACAGTGATCCTAAGTAAAAAAAGGAACACTTGCCAGAACCTCAGCTATCACTTTTTAATCTTATTAGTTCAAATCATTTCCACAGATAGCATTACTGACATTTCAATCCCCTAATGGTCCATGAAAAATTGGCAGGTAGTGCAATCTCTTCCTCATTTTCAACTGCCAAATTACACTAGAAGATAGCAAAACAAGTAGGAAAAATTATTTACTTTTCAAAATAAGTCACTGTCAACTTTGGTACCAAGAAAATTACAAACTGACAGGCAGTCTTCAGCAGAAAACTCTTCTCAACTGTTCAAAATGGGAAAAAAAAGCAACTATGCTTTACTAAGATGCAACAGTCTAAGAATTCCTGACAACATACACACAGAATCCATGTCACAGCCATTGGTTTATGCACTAACCCTTCCCCCAGAAAAGCCACATATTCAAAGAGTTTTCAGATGGTTTTTTTTGAAGAGCTAGAAGAAAGAATTGCAGCCCTGACTTCTAAAGCTGGATAAACATTAAAAAACAATGTGTTCGTAGTTGAAAGCTACCACAAGTACAAGGTAACTAAAGAAATTTGTTCCAAAAAATAAATACAGTGTTATACTCCTGTAAGAAAATAACTGGGAGGGGGGGAGTGTAGTGTGTGTAGTTATCCAAATATGATTAGTCCATTCATATTATGCTGTCCACAGACAGTGTTTATCACTCAAACAGATGCCAGCGGTAGGCAAGAAACAAACCTTATTACACAGTCACAAATGAGATGTGCAAAATGATTTTTTAACTTCCTATATGTTATTTTACCTTCATTTTGGACTCATCAGCATTAAGCACAATTTTTGACAAGTAAAAGCCAAGCATTTCCTCTCCATCTAGTTTGGCCTTGGAACAAGCAAGGTGGGGATGAAATCTGATCACAGCACATCAAGTTTCACTCGAAAGGGAAAAACAAAGCTCCCACCGGAATTTCAAAGCACTGAATACAAAACGCTTTGACAATTCTCTCCCGCCTGCTTGCGAAGCAATTGTAGACGGTGCTTTTTACTTTTCATTCTTTCATCCAACACAAGCATTTCTCACCACTTGTTTTTACTGTGCTGCAACGTTACTTCTGCTAAGCAGGCCAGCTTCTCTCCCACGAGCATCCCCGTGCTCGCCCCACTCGCCCGCAGACCCACGAAGCCAGGCGGGGCCCGCAGCAGCCCTCGCCACCCCCGTGCTGCCGCCGACCAGGCCGCAGCTCCCGCTGCCCGCTCCCGGGAGGCGCCCCCGGCCCGGCCGCTCCCCGCCGCACCGTGACCGCCGGCCCGGCCGGCCCGCCAGGTCGCCGCTGCCGCCCCCGGATCCCCGCCACACACGAGGCCGGGCGGGCGCAAGAGAGCCCAGCAGCAGCGGGCTGGAAGGGGAGTGGGCCCGGCAGCCCGCGGCGGGGCTAGAGTCGGGAGCGGGGTCGGGGGGGGGGAGGGCCGGGCCGGAGGGCCAGGCCGGGCCGGGGCGCCGCAGAAGCCACTCACCCACATCCTGGTCGAAAGGGTTGGTGGCGAAGAGCGGCATCGCGGGGCGGGGGGAGCGGCGCGGCCGCCCCTCCCGGCAGCGCGGCGACTGAAGCGAGAAGCCGGCGGCGGCGGCGGCGGCTCCTGCTCCCTCCTCCCGCGGTGCCTCCGCCGCCACCTCCTCGCAGGGCCGGCGAGCCAGCCCGCCCCGCGCAGCATGCCGGGAAACCGCGGCTGGCCCCGCCGCCGCCTGTCGGCAGCGGCCGCACCGCACGGCTCCGGGCCCGGCCCGCCCGGCGCAGCGCCCAGGGCACGGGGCCCCGCGGGCGGGGAGGCTCCACACATCCTTCCCGAAGGCACCTGTGAGGGGCCCGAGCTGTGCCGGGCCTTAGGCAGGTGGGCTGGCGGGCGCACTGACCCCGCCTCGCCTGCCGCCTGGCTCCCGAAGGCACCGGCCCTGCAGCCCTGCGGGTCGGCCGCAGCCTGCGCCCAGGCCAGGCAGTTTGGGGCCGGTAAGGCAGCTCAGAGAGGGGATTTCTTTTACTTAGTTCTGCCGAGCTTTGTCGTGCCTCCCTAGTTAGGAGGGGAGTCTGTTTTGTGCCCAGACACTCCCTATAGAAAATGTTCAGTTTCCCCATACGTCGAGCTGAGTCCTTTCCTTGCCGTCACCCTTCGGCTGTAGGTGACAGCAAAGGTGCAGGATGATGGGTATGACAGACTCTTTCACGGCATGGCCTGGGAACCTGACAGCTTCTCCACAGTTAGATCCTATGGAGATTAGTAGTTACCCATTGTTCGCAGGGCCTCAAATATCCCGTGGCCTTTGGTTGCCCGGGGCTATCTTGCTGCTTCACTTCGTATGAGTATCTTGTTGGCTTCAATGGGATGTATCCCATGATAACGATTTGACTCATAGGATATGACACGTTCTGCCTGTTCCTCCTACCACATAAAACTCAAGTCATTATCCTTAAGAACTTTTAGTATTGCTTAATTGCTCTGAACTAGTTGGGATTGCGAATGTGAGGCAGGAGTCACAGACAGCTAAAAGAGCAACATAGGCACCTGAGTGCAAACAAGAAATTAGAAAGATATTACTAGTGTTTGCAGCACAGAAACACTAGATGCAATCAATAGCACTAACCGTGCTCAGTAATGACTGTGAGCGCGTGCATTTGGCGGACTTGTGATGCATCAAATGAAAACTGCACACCAAGCCTTCTCCCACAGGGATTTAGAGTCACTAGGTAATTCCTTATTTTACTAAAATCTTTTCCAAGATCTTAAGTTCTGCTTCTTTCCCTATCTACAATGACTGTGTTCAGCAGCTGATGCAGGTCAACACTGATCTATTGCTTAGGACTGACTCCTTCTAAGGAATTACGTGTTTTCTTTGGATTCTGCCTCAATTCAACAACATCTGGTAGGCATTCTCGAAGGACGCTTTACCTCCTCACCATTAACCATCTCCCATTATGTTCACAAAAGGCATATGGTACATGTTCTCAGAGCCTGTTTGATCCCATCCTTTTTCATCCCATCCCTCTGATGGGTTTCAAAATTAATTGTAAGAATCCTTACAGAACAGGCAGAGCTGTTAGCCCTGCAGTCAGAGCAAACTTAAGAAATGTGGGGAGCTGGGCTTTTAGACTGTCTTCAGCCTGAAAGGATTCCAATCCAACTTTACTTCCCAGGGAACACCCTACTCAATATCTTGAAAAAGACAGTCTATATTCACAGGGCATCTTAAGGCTCTGTAGTCATCGCTCATGTTTTCCTACTGTAATGATTTTTTTCCGTTGAACACAATATGAAATACAAGAGTCCTTTGCATACCCTGTATTGTATTGTATCTCCCTCTTTGCCCTGTCCTTTGGCTCTAGCATTCATCCATGGCACAGCAAAGGATGGTGGCTAGAGGCTCTTCCACAAAGTGTGGGGGTTGCCCTCAGACACAGACAGCTACAGGAACTAGCTCTTCCACCTTATGTGTAAGTAGTATCATGAGTGTGCTGGTTAAAAAAAAAAAAAAAAGGTGTGTTAAACTTCCCTTGTTGCACGTAGTTCAAAATGTTCCTATTATTTCCTACTGCATTTGAAATGGGACTCATGCTGCCCAAGTTAGCTATCTAAAAGTAAGGAATCTAGTTCAAAGGTACAGTCTCAAATTGCATCTAATTTTGGGGTAGGTACAGCTGATAGAGAATGTAGCAACACTGCTCTGTGCCCACAATTACATGCTGCCACCACTCTTATTAGTTGTGGAATTTGATCCCATTCATTTGTGGCTGCACATTCAGCTGATCCAGCCAAAATCTACATTACTGCAGAAAGTTCCCTGTTGGATCATGTCACTCATTTGACTCACCTTGCAATTAGATCTCGGGCAAGAGAAGAGGTGAGAAGGCAGGGCTGGGGGCTGTACCTCACCAGACTGGGTCAAGAAAAACAGGTGTGTCCAAGGGATTATTCATCTGTTCTATTTCAGACCTCTTTCTGAAGATGGCCTCTGAAACAGTCTGACTCAGCTGATTTCACAGAGGAGCTCATTACCCAACAGTTCTCTGACTTAGGACTTGTCTCCAGACACACTTACAGCAAGTTTTAAGTAGGGTGTTGTTGAAAAATATGTGCTATTTTTGTCCAAAGCAAACAGTCTCAGATGATTGGTACTGACACTTCTTTCTCTGCACACTTCATTTTTTATACAGTACTATTGTTCAGATTCTGCTAAGGGATAAAGGCATATATTCAATTTACTGCCAGTGCAACTCACTTCCTGGATTTAAAAAATGTGACACACTTCTAAATTTGCCTAACTGTTTCATTTTGTTGTTTGTTTATATAATTTTTTACTTCTTTTTAAAATTATGACAAGAGTTTATCCATACCAAGGTTAGTTCTGGATTCTGCTTATATACAATGAATAATTTCCCTCTCGCCTCATGGTAGGAAAGGGTACTTAGGAACAGCAACTTATAAATGACAACCTGATAGAGAAGTTCCCATATTTTTAACAGCCACTCAACTGACACACATCTGCATTAGACAAGCATATTTCTTAGAGGAAAACAAAACCATTGTGGCCATGGAGGGGAAGTCTACTGCAGTTCTAGTTTACTGGAGGAGTATTATACTTGACATCCTCACTTATTTTAGAGCACATTGGTTTTCAAGCTGCTGCACTGTAAAGATAACGTGTATAACTCCAGGAGAAAGTCAGGCCAGTACCCTTTTAGCAAGGAGGTTGATATGAAGACCAACAGTTGTCTCAGGGATCAGCCACACTGCCCTGTTTTCACTGCATTTTCATACTAATCCACTGTCTGCATTGCTTTCAGAACTGGAAGCTAGGTAGAAAAGGAAATCAAAGGAAAAGAGGAAGGTTCAGAACAGAGGAAGTGCCAGCAGTCCATTTAATCACAGCTTCTGTCTTTGACAGGGCAAGTACAAGATGTTTTGGATGGCATACAAGATGCTGTAATGCATAACAATGCAGTGATACGACTAAGACAAAATTTATCCCAGTCACAGCCCACGTTTAAATGTTCTAAGTACTGGACTGCAGCAATTTACTTCCCATCTGCAATCTTACAGTACGTGTCCTAGTATTTTGCAAGTGTCCAAGTTGCATAGCTTACTTATGACTTTCTTACCTATTTCTTTATATACAGAGAATATATGAAATGTATCAACACAGTAAGTCTGGTGCCCTCTGTTACACAAAAAGTCAGGCTCAAATTATTTAATTGTCCTTTTTGGCTTTAACGTTTATGAAGCACGTCAGTAGGATTATCTGACGCATATAGCTGGAGTTCCTGAAAATCCATGTAAAGCTATAAGTAGGCAAGTATTCAAATAATAAAATGTATAAAACAATTCATTTTGCCCTGACTACATTAACAATCGTAACGTGCAACTTTCTAGTTAATATTTTTACACATAAATGCCAAAATCAAGGGGTTGTATCTTCCTCAACCTTTCTGTATTCAAAGCAGTACTTGCAAACCCAGACACATGAAGTAATATTTCAGGCGTTTAGACTGCAGTTTTGTTGAATGATTTTTGGATAACAAGTTCACCCAAGTCAAACACAAAAATGTGTTCATGCTGCTTGCTTTAGCAAGGTTCTAGTGATATATTGTGATATACCTGCAAGAAGCAGATAATCTGGAAGCTGCTGGCTTCTGGGACCTCTGGTTGCCTGGGCTTCCCTGGGGATGCTGGCAGGAGCATCACTCTGTGCCAGCTTTCTGACGCTGCCATGGGGAGCCACTTGTCCTAGTGCTTTTTTTGGCACGAACACCTGTTCTCAGTGTGGCGAAACTGAGTGATCCCAATATGGTCACCTCTTCTTGCTGATAACCCTGACCAGTTTTCAACCAATGATGAGGTTAAAATTAATCTTTTTGTCCTCTGCCACTCTTCTAAGGAGGAAAATAGAAATACTCTCACTGACCATAATGGGAGTTAGATTGGAACACTACTCCCTTGATAAAGAGCCCTGTTGAACTTAAGTCCTTGAAATAAAACTAAATAACATGCAAAGATTGTGTGTGCTGTGAAACTAGTAATGGAAGCAGTCTCCTCTAGAGAGATTATAGTGCTCACACAAGCAAGATACCATTGAAATATACTGAAAATCAGAAGGTATTTTTCATATTATTAAAGTGTGTTTTGTGAAACTCCATGAAAAACCTGCCTGATACCTGTTGGCAAGGTAGTAAAGCCTCTTTATTTAAGAGAAATATTACATTATTGCATAATATAGGAAAGGGAATTTAAGAATATCTTACTTGCTAGCAGTTAATTTTCAACATGTACTTTATTTTACTCATGTGAACAGTACCATTGAATTTAATGATACTTATTTTTAGTTTTGAGCATTTTGTGTACATATTTATCTAAGTAGAAGATTAGAGTGGAGCTAGCTTCTTGATACATCCAGTCCACCTCATGTGCTAAGGTGCCAGCCACACAGATTACTGTCTGTGGGACTGGTCTATCCATAAATCTATCCAAGCCTACCAGTGCAACAAAATGTCAGGATAGTCAAACAGTCCAAAATACCCCATGAAGAAAGTAATGATTGTACTGAGTCCAATTGGTCTGTTATAGCAAAAAAGTACACTGAGTTTGGATAATCCAAATGACAATAAGTAGGACAGTCATCTCCCTTTAACAAGTGTGTGTCCTTCAACATTGCAGCTTGGGTTATCATTTGGCTTCTGAAGAGGATTAAATAGAACAATACACAAGGGCATCTCAAACCAATGCTTTTCAGAATGTAAAATAAATTCAGCAGTGTTTTTCAGATACACAGAATCATACAAAGACTTCTAAATGTTCACAACAGAATTTTTTGTATTTTTATAACAGAAATACAAAATTCCACTTCAGCCTGTGTTCATGGCACCTGTTTTCCTTCGCTGACTACTGAACTCTACAGTCTTAATAAGAATCATTTGTCTTGCAGTAGCAGTGCACAACTCCAACTGCTTCAGATGCACCAAATACAAAGACATCTTCTAGGTCTTCCCACAAGATTTATGCAATCCTTTCTATACTATGTCTTTTGAAAGCATCTTTTGTTCTATTCCTAAAGTAGTAAATAAAATAATAGATATGCATACCTGGATGAATGCACAAGAAGTGTGTAAACACTTCAGTTTAGACATAGCTAAATTCTGTTTAGTTGCATTTATCCTCGAATACTCACTGATTACTACATACCATAAACCTAAAATAGTGTGCAAATACTATATGTAAGTCTGTTGTCTAAACACTTTGTTCCCGCAAAACATGTGGGCAACAGTAAGTGAAGGCAGGGCAGAAAGACCAGCAGAATTTAAGTTGTTAATTTTTTTATCAAAGTCTTTCTCCTCAGGATTTTAGGTTACCTGGCATTTAACTATTCTGAAGTATAATGTCATGATTCTGCAGGACTCACTAAGGAATTCTTGCCGTGTTTCATAGTAGATGACCTTCCCCTGTGATAGTGGAGCTGCTAAGCCTTTATGTTATTTTCAGAGCAGTAAATTTTTTCATTTCATAGAAGTGTTCCCATATTGGATAGGTAAATTTTGTAACCAAAAAAAAAAAATCATTGTAACACACTGCATGAGAAAAATTACTCTCATAAAAGTGTCACCTTATATTTCTGGAAATAGATTGGAAATAAAACCCATTCAGCTTTACAAGGTATTGAATATCTACTCGCACAATAGGAACCTAGAAGAGAAATATACATTGATAATATTAGTCACAAAGAAGGCGAGGAAAACCACTCATTTTTGTAATAACAATATAGCAATGATGATGGTTTGGAACTGGAGGGAATAAAGGACTGAAGGTTGAGAATGAATATGAAACATAACGGTGCACTCACCTACAATAAAAAAGACCTTGATGTATCCTAAAATTTATTAGGAAGGTTGATTTCAGACTGCATTTGAATAACAGCAAAGTTGAGCTAAACTAATAAGCCAGTCATAACTGATTTGAAAAGCTGGTTTAGATAATGCAATTAAGGTATAAGCCTATTCGTTTCCATTGATGACACTTCTGGATGTAAACAAAACCTGTTGTATGAACAGTTTTGAGGTTTTTTGCGTGAAAAGGTGCTAGCCAAAGTTGAAATATTAGATTAAATAATTTTGACACTATGAAAGTACAGATACTGCACTTAATGCTTTGAAAATAGTTGACATTTCATCAAATTGAAATAAAAGATCTTATAATGATTCAGCAAATACAGACTAGAAAACACAAATACACACATGGTAAATTCACAGAAAACATGATCAAAAAAATAACAATAGAAAACTTACGAAAAGGAAATTATGTTTCTACTAATTTATTGCAATTCCTGGAACATGTAATTAAAAAAACCCAAACCAAACAGATTAAAAAAAATACTAACACAACAAATACATTTTGAAAATGTTGCTGCAAAATCGTCACAGAGAAACTACCAATGATATGAAGTAGTTAGAGATCAAGGAACAAAATATCTCTGTGGATCAAAGCATGGGAACCACACAAAAAAGAGCAAGTTTATTACGGCAAAATGAAATCAGTGGGATGTTTATGAAAGTTCTGTACTAAGTTTTGTGCTTAATACATTCATAAATGGTTGGGAAAGACAGACACGTGTGGGGTGGCAAATCCTGCAGATAACACAAAATGTTTATTTATTTGAATAAAGGATTATGAGGATATTCAGAAATTTCTCATCAGTTGGATGAATGGGTAGTGTGATAGCAAGAGAAAATGTATGCTCCTAAATAAAACCAACAGTACTAGAGCAAAAACATTCAGCTACTTATCCTCACTAATAAGCTCTTAATTGACTAAATCAGCTGAAGACAAAGCTGGTCATCATTACACATAATCTGTACATCCAAAATCAGTAAGTTTGAGCAAACAAATAGTGGGAAGGAAAGTAATACAGAACTCTAATGAGAATATAGCAAACATTGCTTACCAAATTTCAAAAGACTCTGCAAAAGCATAGAAAGCATCCAAGGAGGGAATTGGAAAATGTTTACTTCAGAAAACAAATAGGATTTTTTCCCTCAAACCTGCTGTGGAAAAATCTCAAGAGAGAAATGGCAAAAGGATAGCTAAAAGAAGTTAAAAATCACAAGTAATATTAAGAATCGGGATCAGGCCATGCCTTCCTCCATGTATCAGAATTTAAAACTAGCAAATCTACGTCAAAATTAGAAAGTCTTCATCAGTTAATGAAGCCATAAATTGGCAAATTTAAATGAGACAAAAAACACTTTACACATAGGACATGGTATTTTGTGATACCTATTTCAACACTGCGTTGACAAACACAAGAAGCTATAGAGGTTTGAAGAGACAACTGAAATTTGAGTAGAAAAAATATGCAAGTAAGATAGCAGGAATGTCCAGAATTAAAATAGTAAAGGTAGAAAATATTTTGAAAGGCTACAGTTTAAGCCAATTTGTAACTCTTACATCGAGATGAAATTTAGGCTCAGATTATTCCACATTTTCCCACTACATAGTTTCTTGCACTTTCCTCTGAAGCCCAAGGTTGGCAAAATCTTCTGAATTAGGTCATTCAATCCTGTGTGTAAATTCTTTTGTCTAGAATTTTCAACTATGGGACTCCTAAATTAGGTTGTATTTATGACTACTTGAATATGAAAATCACCTGTGTATATTTAATATCAGTAGCTACTATTATCTTACTAGCATATATATAATGTCTTTTTGACAGCTACTCATTTTGCATACACTTGTTACACAGTTGCTGTTGCCAATGGGTGTGTATTTTGAGGCTGAAAGCTGAACACCTGCTTGCGTGCTTTGATGAGGAGAGGGAAGGAGACCGGTATTTTATATGGCATACCTGCTTATCTTTTACTTGAAGGGCCACTAACTGAGACTATTTTTGTTTCAACTTTTAGACAACCTATCCCATCCTAAAGGAGGTAGACTTGGACTCTTGAAATCTTTTAGGACAGAAAAAGTAGCATTTCAAATATATATATCCTGACCCGCTTTTGGAATTCTGTCTTTATATGCCCGCGTTTGAGCTAAGTGGCCATGGTCATCATGCTTAGCTGTGGAAACAAGGAGCCCAAGGCTACTACATGGATGCTGCCCGAAGTAGGGAACAGCACAGACTGAGCCCGGTGTAAGGATGGTGGATGCAGCCTGCACCTTTGAAGGGCCATGTCGCGCCAGTATAGCTCCAGATGAAGCTACCCCCCTTCCAGAACTGGTCCCAGCAACGCTCCCCATGCTGGGTTTGCTCGGCTGTGTGTGCACACAGGGAGCAGACTTCCGAGGCAACGTGCATATTCACAAGTCACCCTTCAGTCTGACAGCTGGGATCTCTTCAGGCCCGAGTAAGGAGTTTCGCACCTTCTCAGGTGCAGTCCCTAGTCTTCCTTGTGTGTTAAGGGTGGTAGGTATGGAAACCTATCAGACTGGAAGGTGTCTTCTCCCCGAGGCCACTCTGGCAGTGGCTGTTGAGCCTCTGAGGTCAGGGCCAGGCATACTTCAACTGCTCGGTCTCTGACCAGACTCCCAGACGTTCAACCTCAGGCGCGTATTTCTGCGTTTTCAAGAACTGTGGTTATTTTCTGTCGCTTTTATTGGGGATTCCAGGCACGGTAACAACCCTCTGGGAGCTTCCTCAGGCGGGAGGGGACAGCGGCAGCACGCCCGGGGACGGCGCCTAAGGGCTGAGGCCCTGACCGCCCGCGGACTCCCGGGAGGGCCGCCGCCGGGCTCGCCTGCCCCGCCCGGGGGCCGCCCCCGGAGGGCCTGGCGTGGCCCGGGGAGCCCCTGCGAGGAGGAGGGAGGAGCGTGCTCCGCCATGTGAGCAGCTGGCGGCGGGCAGCGGCCCTCGAGGAAGACAGATGGGGTGAGAGACAGCGCGAGGCCCGGCTGTCAGCGCGGCCTCAGCCCCGCCGCGGAGGGAGCCCCTCCTCCCCTGGGGTGTGCGCCTCTCGCTCCCTGGCCGGCGGGAACCATGGCGTCCAGCGAGGAGGACGGAGGCGGCAACGGCGCGGTGGAGGAGAAGGAGAATGGCAAGAAGAGGAGGCTGGGCGCCCTGGCCACGGCCTGGCTCATCTTCTACAACGTCGCCATGACGGCGGGGTGAGCGGCAGCGGGCATGCGGCGGGCCGGCAGCGCGGCGCCTTAGCGCGGGGAGGCAGCGCGGAGCGGCGGGAGCCGAGCGCAGCGCAGCCGAAAGGAGACGAGGCAGGGTCCCGGGCAACCTGTCAGGCTGGCGTAGCCATGGGGCAGCCGGGCGTGAGAGCCGGGGGCGCAGGGGAGCCGCCGGGAGCGGGGCTAGCCCTCGCCTGCCGGGCATTGCCTAATACGGTGCAGCGCTGCCAGCCGCTAGCGCGTCACCCCGAGCCCGCCGCAGAGGTTAAGTATAGCCGGGACAGGAATGCTGCCCGGGGGTGCCGCGCAGGCCGTGTCCCTCGGCACGGCAGCCGCCGCCGCCACCCCTCCGCTCCGGAGGGGCTGCCGGGCGCCGTGGCGGAAGCCGCCGCTCCGTCCGCCGGGGGTTTCGGGGCGTCGAACTCGGGCGCTGGGGCGGCTGGAGGCGAGCTGGCCCGGGCCGGGGTTCCCGCCTGCGCCCGGCTCTGTGAGCTCCCGCCCTGGGTGACCAGGTGGGTGGCTCGGTCAGGTCCGTGAGCCCCGCACCGGCTCCCGGCGAGGTAGAAATCTCCGGAGCGGAGAGCGGTCCCCAGCGCCAGCCGACTTTTAGTGATGAGCATGGGTGGGTGGAGCCCGAAAGCACTGTAATGACCCAAGAGGCTCGTTTGAGCTAGTGCTCTGTACCGCGATGCTTTGCTTTGAGGAAAGTGGGTATACGTTTTGAATAACAGATTTGTGTTGTTAGTGCTTGAAGCACATATTTAAACTTCTTGACAATCCTGTTCACTAACTCTTGGGGGGGGGGGGAAACCAACAACCCTATTAATTTCCACGTGCTTAAAAGAAAATGAAGGATGAACAATTCTATGAATTCTAGGCTGACATTCATCGTGAGAACCATTTTACCTTGGTTACCAGTGGGTGAACTCTCTGCCCTTTGAATCCCGTAGAGCAAAACTGATACACTGTAGTGGAAGCAGGAGTTCAAGCACTGATGCAGAATGCCAGGAATAGGATCAGAATGGCTTTCCTCTCACTAGCATCTGTGAATCTTTAACATGTATTCAAGCCTGTTCATACATTATTGCTGCATCTTTTTAAAAGTGCTTTTACTCAATGTATTTCTAGCTGGCAGGTTAATGTTACCTCATTGAATTCCCAGCCTTGTGCTCCATGTGTGAGTTTGCTAATGAACAGACTTGCCACTGACTTTTGTATGTCTGTAGATTATCAACTGTTAGTTTTGACCTTAGGTGCTGATTCTCTACCCTCCCACTTCCTTCTCTCCTGTCTCCCATAATATCAAAAGGGATTAAAACATGCAAAAGTGTATATTTTATTTGGAAACGGAGAAATAAGAGAGAGCAATACTTATAATCTTCTATGGATACAGTTTAAGAGAAAAATAAACATCTGAAGTAAAGCAATACTTAACAGGGGCACTACACGGAATTAAGTAACAAGAACAGTATTTATCCAGACAGTGCAATATAGCAAAGTGTTTCTAGAGTTTTAAGAAACATAATTTGCATGTTAGCAGACATTCTAATTTAAAAATGTGGCTTATCTTGCTTTCCAACAAGGATTTAAGGGACTAAAATGACAGATAGCTACCCAATTTTACTGAAAGTTCCAATTATAATGCTGCTGTTATTATGGAAAATATTTTCCATTCCCTGGTGATTTGCAATATTCAGTACAAGGGCTTTCCTGAGATCCAAAGGCAAAGCCACTGACAACTAGATAAATGAGTCAAGGGAAATTCATGTCCAAATAAATAGAAGAAAAACATATTTGCATTCTTTGCTTCTGATTGTAGTCCAAAATTGGTTCTCTCTACAACCCTTTTGTTACAGGATGAGCTGCAGAAAATGCCTTGTTAGTTTAGATGTATTATGACTTCTCAGTCTAGGGCTAGGGCAGAGCTGTTGCTGTCACCATTCGTGCTGCCAGCTGCATGTAAATGCCCTGTCAGAAACTTCGCTGTAAACCAGGCAGCTATACTGTGAAGGACTACCAGTGATCCTCCAGTAATTCCACATTTCCACAGTGGTGGGAGACAACTTCAAATTAATGCACTCGGATTTAAAACCCATTATAAAAGCAAAGTAAAATTTTGGAGCTCTGGCAGAACAGTTTCATGGACTTAAAGTAGAATGGATCAAGGAGGGGAATGATTCCTGCCGTGTGGGGAAGCCTGACTGACTCGCTGTGAGTTTGAAATGCCATCATTAAGTGCTGGAACGGGCCACGTCAAGGGACTGCGTAGCAGTAGGCGCCGTGTGTAAGGGTCGTTAAAGGGCTGACAGTGGAGCACATGCCATGCGAGGCGGACGGAGAGCTGTCACGATCCACGCGACTCGCATGCCGTGCAGCGGAGCGGCTCCAACCAAAGAGCACTATTTCCTGGTACTCTCTTTTCCCATGTTAGATGACACCTTACGCTTAGGGAAGAGTACAAGAACAGGGGATGTGTTAAATGTTTATCCAAATGCTTATATAAATATTTCTCCAAACGTTCATATGCTCTCTGAGTATTTCTCAGCCCCCTCTGCTTTGTCACTTGCACGCTTCCTTAGCCAGAAGATCATGGTGCTGTGCAGCGTCCTTGCTGTAGAACGCAAGGGCTAAGCGATTGTTCTCAATATCATCCGACAAGAACTTTAGCTAAAGTTATTGTCGCTTCTATATTTCAATTTTTAACTCTCAGAATAGCCATCCATAGCTCTGGTTATGCCTGTAAGTCTAAAGATTTTTTGTACTTTCTTAGTCTTTGTGGATTGAAACCTGAAGTTTTACAGCATCTTGCTAGCATGACGCTTGTAAAAATGTGGTATAGCTCTGCATTGAGGATGTAACATACTGTACACTATTTTGAAAATCTTAATGATGTAAACATGGATTAATTATGTGGAAGGAATCGTGCATGCCTTGGGTTATTATACTGGGTCTGGGCTGGGTGATGGGCATCAACCCACCAGAGCTTATAAGTTTATATTTTGTTTTAGTTCCTTAAAAAGATACACCAAAATTATCCAACACTATCAAATGTGTTGTTAAAATATACCTGCCTCTGGAAGCCAGGAGCATAGAGCACCCATCTTTCAGCAGTCTGATTTTCAGACTTCTCAACACTTTTGAAAATGGAATGGTAATGGCAGCTTCAGTTGGACAATCACAAACAGAAGCATCCAGATCAATAGTCAGTTCTGAAAATTATGAGTTGAGGGGCCATGAAAAATGTAAAAATGTTGTGCATAGGTTCCAGGCCTTTATAGATACAAACCTGTGACCCAAAACAGTGGCTTCAGTGCCGAGTTCATCACCTGTTTTCAAATAACAATAATTCATGGTGTAGGTGCATTGGGGTTTAACAGTAAAAAAAGGGGTCACTGCTAGGGAAAAGTCTGATAGACCCGTGGTTTGGGGGATTCTCCTCAATTCTTGTCAGTCCTCTGAAGGTACACAAGTCATTCTCTATCCTTTCCCAAGTAAAGAGATAAAAGAGTGTAATGTTTACATAGCATTATACAATATTTATGCCTAAAGGTATTTTTAATATTCTCCTAAGAACACCGGCAAGTGAAGAAGCAAAGATATTCTGTGAAGAAAACGTTCTACTAAATTATTTACGGTGGATGGATATTTTTAGAATTCTAATTTGAAATGTATGCATTCTCTTTCTTTTGTAGGTGGCTGGTATTAGGTATTGCCATGGTGCGGTTTTATATACAGAAAGGAACACACAGAGGCTTATTCAGAAGCGTGCAAAAGACACTTAAATTTTTCCAGACGTTTGCTTTGCTTGAGGTAAATTTTAAACATTAGTTTGCTTTACTGCATGCTGCTTATCGTAGGTAAAACACCTTATTAAACTGAATTTAAAATAAAAATATTATATTAGTCCCCAAAGTCCTTTTAACTTATTATTTAATGAAGGTTTTTTGAAGGGCAAGGTGATAAGTTGAAACAAATGAGCACATTTTTTTCTAACATAATTCTAATATTTCTTTACATCAACTATTGCTTGGGAACTGCTTTGGTTTGAGAGTCTTTAACTCAAAAGGCAACTCTCTGAAGGCATTCCAGCTAGCAGATAAACCCTCTAGCATAGTAGATACCTCCATGTCCAGAGGTGATAGCATCCTTCTTTATTCCTTATACTGGAGTTGTGATCCTTCTGTGCCTTTTCTGCTTATTTTCAGACTGGATCCCTACACCCCTGTAAGCCGTTACAACAGGGTCTGCGCAAGCTGTGCAAAGCATCCTTTAACTAATAAGACTTTTGCCTACTATGCACTAGTGGTTTGGGTTTCTGGTACATCTATGGAATGAAACTTGTTGGGTGTATCGAACAACTTAACAGTTCTTTCTCAGGCACAGCAAAGAGTGCCAGTCGACATTTGAACTTTTTTTTCCTCAATCTGCCTACAACATCCCTGCTTCAAATAGCTATTAAAATCATGCTCCCAGCTCTTTATAGGCTTTTATGCTATTAAACTTTTACAATAAGTAATTCTACTCAAATCTGTCAAAATAATGGAAAGCACTCTATTTGCTAAACATTACTGACCAGAAAACACAATATATCTGAAGTTTCGTATCTGTCATTGGCAAAATTAGCATAATGTTATTACTGAATATTAATGAATACAAAGCATTTTAAAATTGCTATGTGTTTGGCATCCCTTGTATGACTCCCTGGATACTTCTTTGAATAAGATAATGAAAGGGAAGCCTTTTAGTTGAAAAAAATAAATGCTTTGTAAGTATCTAAATACATAGTATATACAATTAATTAGGAAAATAAATCTCTTTCATGTGTTTGCACAGCTGAGATACTGAGTCCATCACAGCACTGGTTGACAGGACTCTGATATATATGTTTTTAAAGACTGTTAGTTGGAGGCTTAAAAAAAGGTTCTCCTTCAGAATTAAGCTTATATTTATATTAATATCAAAAGGTCATGTTTACAGTGTAGATGATATCATAATTTACATCAGTAACCTCTAACGTATTTTTATTTACAGGTAGTCCACTGTGCAGTTGGTGAGTTCTTTGTTTTAGTTTCTCCTGTAACTAATTGAAACATGATCTGTGCAACAGAGATAACATGTTTCTCTTTTTAAGGAATAGTTCGCACATCTGTGCTTGTGACTGGGGTCCAAGTGAGTTCAAGAATCTTCATGGTGTGGTTCATTGCACATAGTATTAAACAGGTATGTGCCTGAGCAAGTCGTGCTTTGATTGTTTTGAAGGAGAAGCTATTAATACAGTTCTCATTTCACAAGGAAGACCGATTTAAAAATGAATGACATTCCTACAGAGAATGCTTACATACCCAACTGTGATTTTGGAAGTTGGGGTTACACAGGATGGAGTTTATGTGCTTTTACCCAGGATTCTGAGCCTGGGTCTTAGCTGTGAGTCAGAGCTGTCTTCGGCATCGTGCTGGCTGTGGGCTACCTCAGTGAGATCAATGACTACTGCTTTTATTTACTAGCACATCTACCACAGTGTTACCAATTCCTTTTCGAAACTTAAATTGGCATTTACTGAATGAATCTACATGAAAAAATTTCTTAAATTGAATTTACATGCGTAAACGTGGTTGTGATTTTGCAATTTATTTTTGGAACCTTCTCAAGATTTCAATGCTATGGTAATATTAACATTTGATGGCATTCATACTGCATTTTTTTCATTAAAAATAGATCAAGTCATCCAGTATGCCACAGTGACACTTAAGGTCCTGTATAAATACAATAGTTAGTCGCCTGGGTGTAGGTGGTTATTGTAAGTCTAGTGATTTGTTAGTAGAATGAAAGAAGCAGACTGCTCACAGCTAGTAGATAGGACGTTTAGTTCAGTTTCTGAGGTCTGCTTTCTGTGAAGGGCATGTAAGAATAAAGTGATGGATTTTGAGTCTGTGCTCCTGAATTTCTTTAAACTTAAAAAGCTGAGCCATTAAACTGTCTCACCAGCAGATGGCATTTGCCTTTCTGCCGATGGGATATCATAGCACCTGCCTCAGTTGTCAAATCCCTTTGTTTCAGTTCAGAGGACTTGTTTTCTGCACTTCATCTTTTCTTTCACTGTCACTTTTCTTAACACAGAATAGGCTTTTCACAGCTTTTTTATTTGTAAGCCAAGTGCTTTAATTTTTTCCTTAAGGGAAAATGTCTTAAAGATTTAACAAATTTTTTCTATTAAATGTGGGCATGAATGCTGTAATATAGCACTGCATTTTGCCATTTTGTTATTATCTGCAGTGGATTAACTCTTTAGAGTATCCAGTCTTTTCTTTTCTTTCTTCTATCTTCAGTACAGTAGGTCAAGCTGCGTCCAAGGAAAAATACAGCTGAATGTATGTCTGATTGTCTTTCACACTGTTCCTGCTTTGCAGGCCTGAATGTCCAGGGTCACTGTAGGTGGTGAGAGGCATGCTAGTGATAATAACCAGACCCAGATCTCTCTACTTGACTGGAGATTTGCAAGGCAATGGATAGAAATTCTCTGCATACTTATTTGAAGCTTTTCTACTTGGATTTGGCACTGTGACATGAATCCAAGTTTGGGTTATCAATGTTTGTCTCTAATTGCATGAGGCTAAGAACAGCCTATTTCTGTCTTTATCTTTGCTTATTGGTTTGGATGTCTTTGCACTTCAGTTGTTATTTGTTTGTGAGCGGGGCGGTATTTTTATATCTCCTTTTGTGATGATTGATGGTGAGATTCTTTCTCTTAAAAGTGCACCTTCTTTGACTGACACTTTGAAGGTGTGATTTTATGAGATGATGAGCACTTACAGTTTTTCTTGACTTTTCACAGAGTTGTCGACTTTCAGCATCTCTGAGATGTATTAAGTTTTGTCACCATGTTGCATTTTATTAAAAAAAAAAAAATCGTTTCCCTTTTTTTTGTAATTTTAACAAAACTTGTGTTACTTTATTTTGTTTCACAGACATCCCTGGAGCTTTTCAGCCTTCAGGCATGGAAGTGTATTACAAAATCCCTCCCCTTTTAAAGAAAAGAAAATTACTTGCGTGTAATTCTTCTTCTTGGAAGGTAGTGTTTGTAATAGATCCCCAGTGTCTTCTTTGTATTTGGGGACTTTTGTTTATTTGTCCACTTAGAGTGAAAAAGAACCAATGTTTTGAAACAGAGATGTGCTACCTACTGATGAGGCAGTTTAATGACTCAGAACTTAAATCTTAAATGAGAATGTTGAGTGAGTTTACCCAAAGCTCCTGATCTACCAGCTACTCTTCATTTAGCGATCTGTCTGTGTTCCAGCTCTTTAACTATCTTGCAGCTCCCTGAAGTCTGCCAAATTTGATCTTCCGCGACCAAGTTCCAGTTAGTAGATTATAAGTCATTCCTTTTGTCTAAAGTTTCATGGAGACATACATTATATGGTGAGGAGGAAACAAGCTGAAAAGTAAGAGAAAGTCTAGGAGACAGAGTAGTGAAGTGTGGAATGGGTAAAAACTATTAGTGAGAGGGATGGATCTTCTGTAGCATTGTTTTCTTCTTGCTGTTTTCAGGAGTAAGAAAATAAACAAGTAAATCAACCACAAATAAAAAGAGGGAGACTGTTATATAGCATAGTGAAAATGTAGGTAGAGAGTAAAGAGGAGGAATAAACTTAATTATAGGGGTTTATATTTTGATATTTGCATAATGGATAAAGATTGCTCAGTTTGCAAAATGTCTGTATGTGTGTAAATATATAGGATAAAGAACTGTACACGGTAATGGTTTTAGAATATCAGCTTTATGCCAAATTATCTTTATTTATAAGATGTTAGTTTTGTTCCATATATCTTAAACAGAAGTCTGTTGGCAGTTTGCACAGAAAAGAAGCTTAAGGATGAAGAAAGTGTTGGTTCTTTATACTTCTGCAGATCCAGAATGAGGAGAGCGTTATTCTTTTTCTGGTCGTATGGACTGTGACAGAGATTACTCGATATTCCTTCTACACATTCAACCTGCTCAACCATTTGCCATACTTCATTAAATGGGCCAGGTGGAGATGTCTTGCACTTGAGTTTCTCATGGTTCTGTCTGTGCATGTTAGTTTCACGCATGCTGAGCTAACACACAGGAGAGCAGATGTTTGAGCTTTGGTTCTGTGTCAGCAGAGTGCAAGCCGGTTGCTTTCTGTACTTGAGATCATTGTTAGTTGGTGTAAAATGTTTTAGCTGAGATTTTGGGGTGTGATTTGTTCTTTGCTTTCCGTGTCTCACAGTTTGAGCTCTGCTTTTATTTACTTTATTTATTTTTGTCTTTGGAGTCATCCTGTAATTTACAGTGTGACTCTTTAAGATGCTTTTGCTACAATGCCAGAAAATGAAGCACCTGTGCCAGTCTTTGTGGATTTCAGGACTTCGAAAATGTGGGAGTCGTTGTCACTCAATCTGTATGAATATTACTAGCTTATGAGAAGTTCTGCTTTATCAGAGCTTTTGTAACGTTATATCCTTGTGATGGAGATAGATATTGATTTGGTTTAGGCTACATAAAAAGTGTGTTCCTTATTAAAACCGCTTTGATTTTGAAGCATACTTAAGGCTGGCCATTAGATCACATACACTGCACGTTTATCAGGAGGCTTAACTGTAAAAGTAGTATTTTCTGCAGTCATTATTTGAAAAATATATGTAAGACAGACAGATGTACACTTTGAGAAGGAAAATACCTAACCTACATTCAGCACAGGTGACTCCTATTTAAAAGAGTGCGTTTGTTTATTTCCCTTTATTTTTGTTTTATAGATATGCAGTTCTGATGCTTCTAATGCACTTCTTTGATATGTCTGATATTTTTGTCTGCTTTTTTTTTTTTTTTTTAAATTATCTTGGCTAATATGTAAGGTGGTAGGCTTGGTATGTTAAAGCACTAAATGGCAAACTTAAAATGTCAGGTCTGGTTTCATTAATATTTTTTTATTTAGGCTCCAGAAAGAGAAATGCATTCAGAAGGTACTACACTGACAGATACATTTTGTGCCATCAAGTCAGTGTGTCTTGAATGACAGAACTTTTGCTTTCATATAATAGACAATAGGGAAAATGCTTTCTCACAGCAGAGATATATGGTGAAATTAAATATTGTATATAAACTATATATATATATTTAAACTATATATATATATAAACTATAAGCAAACATTTGAAGTATTTTCATAGAGTGCAAAATAGCCGTCAAGATTTATGGATATCAAGCGGCACACCTGGGCATACCTTCAGTACTCCAAGGGAGCTGGAAATACCTGTTCTTTAGCTTATAAAAGATTTGTCTGTCCATTGTTAATGGAATAGGTATGCTCTAAATTTTAGTGCAGAATTTTTACTTTTCTATTCTTTTTTTTTTTTTTTCCACTGCATAGAGTCAGACTGTGTGTAGGTCATGGCATCAGTACCTTCTTATACCTCCCCAGTCTGTGCTCTGACCTGTGAGTCCTCTAAACCCATTTGCTCCTAGGAGGGTTTCATGTTTGGTTCTCCTCTCTTTGGCTATGGAGTGCAGTCATTGCTGTGCCCTGCATGAACTCGAAAGCTGGTTCTGAGGAGAAACTGCCTCTCTGTGGTGCACTCTGCGTAAGGACAGCACATATCCTACTTTGTTCATTTTTTCACCATTTATGTGGCCTGTGGCATTCAAAGCACTTTTTTCTTTAAGCTGAATACCTTTGCCTTTTATTTGAACATCATCCTCCTATTTTAAAATTGATCTGATAAGTTTCTGATACTCTTATTTCCATTAGCATTAAATGTAATGTTACTTGGATTTCTCATGCGACACTGAGTAAAACAGGCTTCTGATGTTTCTCAACATTTTCATTATCTTCAAAGAAATTATAATACATAAGAGTGGACCCAGTGTGTGTGCACTGTGACAAAGATATGTAGGATCATCTGAAATTGGGATCCAGTCATGGTCTGGATCCTGTCAGTGACAACAGGAGCAAGATCAGTACATTTTTTGAAAAGTAATTATTGGAGAATACAAATTTGCAGATTTTTTTTTTTCTTTACTTTTTAATATTAGACAGATATACAAACATTCTGATACTTCACTGTTTCTAAATAAAAGGAGCAAGGAATGCATTCTCTGTAAACCTAAGCAATGCTATCCAAAGTAACCGAAACTGGTTTTCTGTGCCAAGTCAGGATGTGGTCCTTGATGTTGGTTCAGGAGCTACTGCAATACATTGCTGTGCCACTAATAGTAGGAGGAGGAAAATTTAAATTCATGGGGTGTTTCTCACAAGTTTGTTTTTTTTTTTAATGCAGATACAACTTTTTTATCATTTTGTATCCTGCTGGAGTTGCAGGTGAACTGCTAACCATATATGCTGCTTTACCCTATGTGAAGAAAACAGGGATGTTTTCACTGAGACTTCCCAACAAATATAATGTCTCCTTTGACTACTATTACTTCCTTATTATTGTCATGTTCTCCTATGTTCCGTGTAAGTATTACTTAACTGTAGTAATGCTAACAACATAATAATCAATTATCACCAATGCCAGAAACACTGCCTGTAATTAAATTTGCCAAACACTTTCTACTATAAAAGCCTGTTTTCTGTTGCTCCAAGCTTTGCTGTGCTTTAATCGGTGAGACTGAAATTTTCCATTCTGTTATCTGCCTCAGAACATAAGCTGTCTCAAAAATTTCAGTGAAAATGCAAAAAAACCCATTTCTAAGGCTTGGACAAAGTAAAACAACTTTTTGTCTCACACAGAAATGTCTCAGTGTCACTGAGAATTTCTAGCGTCTCTTGTACCTTGAAGCAATGGTTCAAAAATTGTCCTGCAAGTTGTGCTGGAGATTTGCCTTGTTTTTGTTGCTATTAATATGCATTCAGGTGTCACCTCTGAAAATCACCATTTGTGTATGGTTGGGAAAAACTTGAAGGAACGTTCTTTAAGATTCTGTTTGCACTGAAATCCACCCCCCAAACCTCTGTGCACATACTTAAGTCCCTGGTTTAACTAGATTGTCCTTGTACTTCTGGATACCAGAAGCCGCAGATCAATTGGCTAACCAGAGCTCAGATTAGAGACTGTCTTTCACTTCCAGTGTTATTTCCACTGGTACCTCAGAGTGTAGACAAGGAGAAAGCAACCTTGTTTGGGTATGGCACCATGAATTGTACTAGACCAGACTAGACAAGTAGAATATTTTAGATAATCTGTACAATGAGGATAGAAACAAGATGAGATTAGGAAGAGGCATTGAGAAGCAGGAAAATTGAAGTTAAAAGGGTCTGTGATCTGCATCCATAAAAGATACTAATACACTGGGAAATTTTTTGTCACAAGAAATCATGAAGGCCAATGAGAGCGATTTGTATAAGTAAAAATGTCCTAGGATACCATAATTTACTGACTGTTTTACAGTTGTTTAACTTAACGCTTCAGGAATAAATCTGATTTTCTGTCCATTAATGTAATGATCAAATGTACCAGCAGAACAGAGAGGCAGGAGAGAAGGAGTTCCTCACTTCAGACTTGAACAAAGAGGGTAGATTTTTATCCTCCTCAAAGTCTTAATTCAAACATGCTTACCTTAGCATGGATTTGAAGACTTCAGGAACAGCCTGAAGTCCTGTTTATACAAAGAAAGTGTCGGAGGGAAGTTATTTGAACACAAGGTATACCTTCAGGGGGCCTTGTCTGACTTTTGAGTAATTACTGGTTTGTAATTCACTGCAGTGTTCATGACTTGCTGTTATTTACCTTAACCAACTGCAACACTGTGTGCTGTAATGTTTCCTCAGTTCATGATTCTGCAAAACTGTGGTTTTTTCTGTTATGTGGTCTGTTGAATTTTTTCATCTAATTTGCTTTCTTTTATGCTTTGATCAAGTATTTCCACAACTCTACTTCCACATGCTGCGGCAGAGAAGAAGGGTGCTTCATGGAGAAGTGATTGTGGAAAAGGATGATTGAATCAAGCTGTGTAACTATGGTGCTTTTAACAGATAAAAAGAGGGTAAAACCCCAAAACTTCCTATGATTTTTCTGAGTCCAAGTTTTAAAGCACGGAACAAGAATAAACAACTGTGCATAAAACAGCATGGACTGTATTGTTTTTGCAATTAATCTTCAGACTTACCTTTCATCCTTGGTTTCACTTTGATTTTTAATTGCTCATTTCTTCAGACAAATAATTTTCTTATTTTCAATGGGTTGACAAATAGCTTTACGAATTGAAATAGTTGGCTGCTGTGCTTTCTCCTCTGAAACTTCTGTTATGATCCACAGTCATCATCAAGAACAGAAGGAGAGTTGATAAGTTGTACTGAAAGTGAGTCTTCTGGAACACATAGCATAAATTAGGTAATGATGTTTTTCATAGACCAGGTGGCTTAAATTTTGTTATTTAAGCTTTATATTAAATAATACCTTTCCAGTTGTTAGTACTGTCAGCATGTTGTTCAACATTCTTTGAATTACAGTATCACACTGTAGAATTCCAGAAGGACTTTTGAAATGAGGTGAATTCTTGATTGTCAGTGCAAATTTAGATCTCTCTGCATTTTCATTTGTAACTTTAAAGATATGTAGAATAATAGGGGTAATATTAACTGGTTAAAAGTTTGTGCTGAGGAGTAGACCTGATGTGCCTGCCTTTCTCTGATCAGTGTTTGAACAGGACTTGTTTGCGGAGGAAGACTGATTGTCAGCAAGTTTCCTATTCTATGGTTAATTATGTATGCTGAAAAATTATGGTACTGCATTTACAAACTAGCTATAGTGAGATAGTAAACTTCTTATAAATAGCTAAATGGCATAAAATATAGTTGAAATAGCATCTTAAAATATAAATTGTGTTTTGAATCATCCCACTGTGCAATTTTAATTGCTCCTTCCCCGTTAATTGTTTATACTGTGTTGAATTCATTCTATTTTACATCTTCAATAATCTGCAAGAGGGATCTACAGTATATTAATAAAAGTTACAGATTATATTACTTTATATGATGCCTGAGTGGGAGAGGTCCAATAAATTAGACGCAGACTAAGAGATGCAGAGAAAAGGTAATGCATTTGAGGAAACTTGGATACTTAGTGAGAGAGAAGATTGAAATGTAACAATATAGGCAGAATCTGTGATAATGTAGGCAACAAAGTTGCTTCTGGCATCACTAATGTCTGAAGAAGAGTATGTGTGCAGAAGAGCTGCATCAAGCAGCTGGAAATCAGAATACTCCTTGTGATTGCTGAGGTCATTTCTGGAATACAGCCCTATATTTTGGCTACCTCAGGGTTGAGGAGTTGTGTCAGCCTTCTGAGAAGTCAGAGAACAGTAACAAAATGAGTTGAAGTGAGAAAGAAGTCGGAAAGATTGAGTCATTAAGTATATAAAATTCTTTTTTCACATGACAAATTCATATAAAGGAAGAGGCTTTCTAAGTATGAAGGTGTAACCAGAACTGATTATAGAAATTTGTAACAAGGTAAATATCCAGTGAATATCAGGAGAAAGATCCTACCAATGAGATCAGTTAGGTTATGGAATGACACAGTAGTGCTTATCAATGTATACAATTTCTTGGAAAGTTTAAGTTAAATGTAATGTAATAGTAGAAAATAATCTTCCTTTGGCGACAGTTTGAACTATGTACTTGAATAGGCAGTTTCCATTTTTAGCTTCAATGATTCTATGATAATACAGCTTTTTGACAACTGTAGATACAGCTTTTCCTGGTGTATCGAGTAATCTGATGAAAAAGCAAGGATTTACGACATCCCTAACTTTCAAATTCCATTTTGTGCCTTAAATTTGTGATATTTATGCATGTCTTCATTACATGTAAATTAGTTTCCTTTTAAGTGACAGGTGCATAGTGGACTTGAGATAGAATGTTGTCTTTCTTGCACTTTTAAAAGGTGTCATCTTTGTATTTTTTAGAGCAAATTTCACACAAGGTGCTATAATTTAATTTACTACTTCTCTTTTGTATGCAGCTAAAATTATTAACATTTTCAAATATAAACATTTACAACACTGAACCACAAGACAGTCGTATTACAAATGTTGAGACTGGCAGTTGTATTTGTCCAAAGTTCTTCGAGTACTGTTTTATAAACCTCACTTGGTTTTTGATCCATGAGGAACACTGTGGCAGTTTTTAGAAGTATTTCCCAGTTAGCAAGCAGAAGAGTGTGACAAAATATGAGTAACTATGATTAGATTAAGTTCTGCATGTTGTTTTTTTACTATCAGGGCAGCTCACTGGAGACCATAGCTATCAATTCGTTGAAAATGCATTGGATACTTCAAGGATGTGATTTTGAAATCCTCAATCAGATGAGTGTATCCCACAGATACTGTAATAAAAGGAATACCTGCACTATGATACTGTATTATATGTTTTCATTGTAGCCTAAGGATCTTATCATATGTCAGTCAAGGAGGTATTTTTATATTCTTTTGTACATGTGACATGAAAAAATACAACACTGTTTGCTAAACTCTTGGGTTTGCACTTTCATAAAGCAACAGTGTGCAGGTAATTACACATTATTTTTTTTTTTATGATTTACAGCTACAGGAGAGTCTTGCTAAATTATAAATAGATAAAAATAGTTAACACTTACAGCATTGCATTCAGTGCTTCACAGAACAGAGAAATTGCCATGTAGATTAATTTACATGGCATGTACTTAAAAAAACCCCAAGCAATATGTGCTTTTCTTCCTCTTCTTTTTTTTTTTTGATTGAAGCCTTTCACTGAAGCCCCAATGTATACCTTTCGTTTTAATACCTTCTCAAAGACAGTGAGAATTCCATTCAAGGTCTTCTTACCATTGACTTCAGATGGGCTAGGTTTCTATCCTAGGTAGCTTTGTTAAACTTGAGTATAACACGGTGAACCGTTTAATTAGTTTGTTAAATGGACATAAAAAGTTAAGTATGATTTTTCATATGGTGCTCTCTTTCCAACTTCTTTTTGACATCTGTCTTTTTTTGTCTTCCTCTCTGCAATATTTCTAGTTTTCTAAAGCAGTGAAATCCTGAAAGTTTATGAAAGATTAAGAATGTATTCAAACATCAGTGTCTCCAATGTTTTTGTGTTGTCTTTAACAAATTGGTTTCTCACTTGTGCTATGCCTTCTGGAATGGACTAATACGGAGTATGGACTTAGGAATCTTTTTTAGTGGCAATACATAGGAATAGGCAATTGGAAGGAGATTTCTATTCATCGGATGACATTTCCTGCTATTGCAAGTGACATAAACACCCCGTCCCTTTTATAAACTTCAGCTGAAAGCACATTTCTTGCAGTTCCCTCCAACACACGTGCTGTTCCCATTGGGAAGGCTGTCCAAGGACAGATTGGGTGAACTTGTTTCACAGCTCTGTCTGCAACGTCTAGAGGATAGATCCTGACACCAGGCCATGGGCAGCACAACGGAATATGCGCTGGAATACGGGTATATGGAATATGAGCACAAGGGAATATGTCATTAGCTGCCAAGAGGGTCACTGAGGCCGTTGTGAACAGCAACTGATAGACATCATTTCTCTCACCTCTCACTACAGAGGATGTGAGAAGAGAGGAAGCTCCATGTGCTCTCATAGCTCCTGTGCAGGGAGCTGGTGAGGATATCTGTGCACAAAGGGTGTGTTATGGAAAGGGCTTTTCTGCACCACTCAGATATCTTGTTGCTATCTATAAGCCTCTATTTCTTGAAGTACTGGTATGCCAAGGTAGCTCTGCCACACTGCTCTCAATAATATAGTCATCAGCCTTGGAGAAAGTCTTCAGTGTGCTTTTAATTCCTACTGAAAGCAGCAGTTACCCAGGGTTGTGCTATCGGACAGGTTGCAAGGGCTAGTTAACAGGGAGCTGCATGGAGACCTCTGCTGTGACCAGAGGGGGACCTGTACCTTTTCTTACCCAGAAATACATGCATTTTAAATCTAGGTCTACCTGCTGCTCTGACTGTGGTACTTGCAGTCTTCACAGTAGCTTGCTTGCCTGGACATCTGGATATTTATATGATTAATAAATAAACTAGAATGAAAATAAATTACAACCATTACAATAACTTACAATACGAGTAGTTGCTGCATTCACAGTTTTTGTGACTTCAGCTCTTATTTAATCTGCCTTAAAAAAAAAAATGGAGAGTTAATACAAAGAAGTGTTCTGTGCTAGGTAGGAGGGCTTCATAAATCACAATTTTCAGGCAAGCAAACTGGCTGCTGTTGTTTGTAAAGGATTGGTTTTGAACAAAAAGTTTTAAAGTTTTTCTGAAAATGAAATTTTATTTCATAATGTATGTCTAAAATGTGCTGAGATACTGTATTATTTATTACCAGTTTACAATTAAAACTCACGCTGAACACACACTTTTTATGGATGATTGACTGTACCCATTAAAATGTGTTATTCTATGTTTGTTACAGTAACTATTTAAGAAACAAACACCTCATGTTTCTGCAAAGCTCTGTGCTCTCTTGCTCACCTGAGCTGCAGTATTGTTAGTGCCTGCTCAGCTTTGCAAGGCTCTTGAAGCGGCAGATCCGTATTTGCCAAGGGCTCCTTCAGCTTGCTTTCAAGACAGGTTCTCTTGGTTCAGTGCCTGGTACTGTGTGCCACTGATGCTGGTCTAGGGCTCTTGAGTGCCTTCAGAGGTCAGTAAGCCATTCATCCTCGTGAATTACCAGGTGGAGGTCTGTCTTGGGAACTCTCAGGTCACAAAAGTGATAAGGCTGACAAGTAAACTTAAGGCCGTACCAAGCCAAACTGTGGAGAACCTGGATGCTGGGTAACTCCAGCCCTCTCATAGGAACTTGCGATCAAGTTCAGGCTTGCAACTGGTAGTGGCTTTCAAGTTCTAAACTGTGCAATACTTTCCGTGTCAGTTTGTATCAACTGAAACATGTTATCTTTTTATTCACAGCTCTCTTGCTTCTGTGTTAAGTTTTGAATGTATTTTATGTCCTTTTATGACTTTGTAAAAGTGTAAGTGCAGAAATACTTAAGCATGTCATGTATAGAATTGTACTTAAAGATTCTTAATCATGTAAATGCACCACAGCTGCTTCTTAATGTTATTTTTTTCCAAAATCTGTTATCATTAGCAGTTTACACAGACAGGAAAACAACACAATATGATTCTTCTAATAACTTATTTATTTGCAATGATTACAAGATTTGTTGAGCTATAGATTCAGCTATTTGTTTTAGAGTTTGTTAAAACCATAGCACTGTAGAAATTCATCATCAATTAAAAGACATATTCTAAACCCTGTTCTATTTGATCAATTTTTTTCCTAGCATGTAGAAGTCGGCACAAATGTTTAGCCTATTACACCAGGCTAGTATCTGTTCACAAATACCATACTTTTTATCTGGAATTATTTCACAAATTAATCTTGAGGTCCCCTGTGACATACTAACTATTAGCCAGCCTGCCTTTTTATAGTTCTTAAAATACATTCCATAAAAAAAAGGGGTAGGTTTGAGTAGTAATATTGATTTATCAAAGGAAAGAAAAATACAGGGCATTAAAGAGAACGTTTAAGAGCTGCCAGCATCCATGAAGAAGATTGCATTACAGTGGTCATGAAATAAGTATTACAATAGTGGATATTTTAGTGTTTTGGAAGAGGACTTTTTTGTGGTATTAACCTTTGAGGGGGTGGAGGCAGTGAGCATCCTCTAGCTGTCCTTGGCTGCATGACTAGCAATGACATTGCAGCTGTGAGGATTTTGTTGCCACGCCGGCACGATAAAGCAGCATGTGAGCATTCACACCTACTTCTTTTGAATTAGGAATCAAGTGGTTGTAACCCCAAGGAGCTTAACTGCATACAAAGGCTAAATCCTGTTAGTAAGGTGTATTATACTGGAGACGTTTATCTCCTAATCTGAAAGTCTCAGAAGTGGTATTTTGATCTAAATTTACAGGATGGGATTTTGCTTTGCCTGGCCTTCTACCGACGTTAAACCAGTTAGGTTTCTATAGAAGCTGGTGGGAGAATATCCACAGATCTCAACAGGTGTGTGACACGCAGGCATTCTGTTCTGCATAAAGGGATTTGCCAGGAAAAGAGTCAACTGTGGCCTCACTCTCAGCACTGTCTGGGTGTGCTTGTTGTGCATTAGCTGTCGCAGTGTGGCTCGCTGCCTCCAGCTTCACAGTGCCACTGCCCCCAGCGCTGCTCCCTCTAACACACCAGAAGATCAGAAGATCTCCAGCATTCCACTGCTACTGGATTATACGAACCTGAATCCAGCAGAGTCATAGGAACTCCCTTCATGGATCTGCAGAAGTATGTTTAATTTCTGAAGTTAATCTATGCCCAATGACACATCCCATTAAAAATAGTCAGAGTAGATCAGCCCTCCCAGCTGCTTGGACATTCCTAGCTTGGAATGCTGCTGTCGCTGAACAACTTTGATTTTCATATGTAGTTTCTTGGTGATCTGTGCTCATACCACGCTCATAAAATGGCACTTTGCTCTTAAGTGGCTGTTCCACATTCAGTAGAACAAATTGGAGCCGACAAGCTTTAAAGATTCAGACGAGTGTACTGCTTCACATGCCACGCGCTCTCCTGCGCTCTGAAGAGAGTCCTGGGCGTGCAGTGAAATTTTTGTGCCCCTTAATTTATCATGTTTGAAGCTTCATTGTACAATAGCATAGACATTCAAGTCAAGAAGAAACGAATTTGAGTACTGAAGGCAGCAGATGATTACAATTGATTGTGTAAATTAATTCTGGGAAGGCCATTAAGACTTGGATTCACCTGATGACAAAACAGGGAGAACTGTACGTCTTGGAGCCAACACTTGAGACCAATTTAACATTCCTCCTGTTTTCATTAAAATTGAAGTGATGTTGTTGAGAATAATGCTCTGGAATTCTTGTCAGAATGAGTGTTTTACAGTGATCATCTCTGACTGGCCCTTGATTGATTTAACTTTTCAATCTCTACATCATATCCCGCAACCTCTTAGCAAGAGGTTTTGTCTCTCAGGAAAAGAAAAGACCCAGGAAACAAGTCCTTTAGAGATTGCTACACAGAAAATTTATCTAAGAGTTCATGAGATACAAACACTTTTGAATGTTTTCATACTCTTAAGGAGAAATAATAATTGAAATCATATGACAATTTATTTCTTTATTTTGTTCTCTGTGCTTATTACAACAAGGCAGTGCTTGAAAAGGATTTGGAAATCTAGAGAACAATGCCCAGGTACTAGATATGCTGGTACTGAATCTTTAAAATAATGGCACTATTTTAGGATTAACAGGAAGAAAGTGGAGGCCCAGACTAACTTTTCTCAGATGGAAAGAGTAGTTCAAATCTTGAGTCTGCCTGTTCAGCTCTGATCCATAGGCAGTGTCTGTTGTTGTCTATTAATTATCTATACATTCCACTGTGATCATACTTGATTTTATTTATTTAATTAATTATTAATCAATAGATACAAGTAGTTACTGACAGAAATGTCTTAGTGTCACATGAAACTCACGTCAGAAAAAGAAAAGAGGATACGGTTCCTCCATCTCTCAACCCTTTTAAGTGGAACAGATTGTCTTATCTTAAGGGCCATATTGTACACTGTTGCCATGATATTTTTTTATTTGCCAGGAAACCAAAACTAAGCTACTTTTTAGATTATTATTTTCTCACTTTTTTTCTTGTTTTGCTGTGTGGGAATCAGTGTAAGGTCTAGATGATTTTCACAGTTGTCTCGAAGCCCTGATATTTTACAGGTCAGCAGTGGTCCACAGCTGGAAGAACACTGTGATAGTCCTAAACTGATGCAATGACTACATTCCTAGAAATAACAATTCTTTCAGTAATTGCAGGATGAAGATAAAATATTAAAGACTAGTCTTTTACATGAATGTGATTGCCTCATGAATAATGTCTGTTATGTGTGTACAGGTTTGGGGGGTTTGTTTGTTTGCACCTGCATATTACTTACAAACTAATTGCAGCATTACCTACCGAGTATGAAGTCAGTGAGCTTTAGTGGTTGGCGTGTATGACAGTCCCCTGTGTTTATGGCAGGTTTGTAGTCCCTTTCCTTGAACTATTAGCTTTAACTCTTAGCTGCAAATGTTTGTGGGAAAGATACAGTGATTACCATCTGTCTGATGTAAGCATTATAATTCAGAATATGTTTCTCAATGCCTTCAGTATTTAAGCACAATTCCCTTTTTTTCTTGCTTCCTTTTGATCTGAGAAGACAGAGGGAACAATCATGAGAACTCTTGTAAATAATGCCAGGTTTTTGTTAGTTCTCATTTCAATCCCAAGTTCTATGAACACTTGCTACACTCCTTGAGCTGCTCAACAGCCCTAAGTTGGAGATAACTCAATCACCTTCCTATGGTCTGTGAAGTATTAAGGGGCAGAGTGTGCAGAAGACAGGAAGCCAGAAGAGAACAGCGGAGCTAATATTTGTGTTTAATGAGGAGTGGGTGGCTTTAGCCATGTGCTGAGAGTAGTATGTGGGATATATGTTTAGGGAACTGAAAAGGAGACTGTATGTTTCTGAGTCAGTCACTCCTGGATGGCTGCTGTGCTGTGCTTGTGACTGGAACAAACTTGCTATTTAGCCGTTGGTATTGAGGAGACACATGAGACATGCTTCACTGATGAGTGGTACCATTTATATATCTGTTCTTGTTTTTCATCTCTGGGCATGCTATGTGCCTGCAATTGCACGGTTTGCAGGTGCTGCTTTCTACACGTTAAAAGAATTAAAACCTTCCTCCAGTGTTTTAATGCAGTTTAATTCTAAGATGGCAAGAACTCCTGGGAAGAAATAACACTTTAACCTGGTCTGATTCCATCTTGAGAGCAGCAGAAGTAAATCTATTCGGGGTTTTGGGTGTCCTCTGTAAATAGTTCTGGCAGCTAATTCAGTCCTGTGTCCCATTTTTCTGACGTCACCTTTCCCAGCATAGCCTGTATCTTCTAATTCATTCTGTGCTATGAAATCTCATTACACAAAATAAAATACACGTGAGAGAGAAACACAGGGCACACAGGTGGGCCAGCATGCTTCAAATGTGGGACCTGCTCTTCCTTACTGCAATCTTTCACAGCAGTTATGAGAGGAATGTCAGACCAACAGTTTTTTGAGGAATAGCAATACTGTTGGTCACTAACAGTGGTCTTAAAGTTTCCTGTCTGTGAAACAGTTTGAAGGGAATCTGCTCAGGATGGGGTTTTTTTGCAAGTGCTTGCTGAGAAGCCAGCCACAAGCTCTTTTTTCCAAGGCATGTTTGGGTGGGTTTTTTTGCTTGACGATGACTGCACGTGCTTCACTGCAAAGGTGATGCTTAACCTTCAATGTGCCTCGTGCTAATACTGAGATTTCTACCATTCAGGGGGCTTTAACCTTTCTCTTCCTCATTTACGGTCCCATTCCAGGCCCACAGCATCTCTCCGGTGATGATCTTTCTTCACTGTGTATTTCATATTTCCCTGGAAGGCTGTGACTGTTGCACTCAAAGATGTTCAGATCCCCGGTAATACTACTCCCTATTTCCTCTGATTGAGACAGGGTATTAGCTTTGGTGCAGTAATGGTAAGCATGAGGGTTTTTTGATCGAGGAAGGTGTTTCTAAACTGTGACATCTACAGTGAAACCTGGAAACCTTAAATTGGAGGAAGGGGTTAAATTACTTCATTATGTACTAGAAACTAGTAGATAGAGATGTGTAAGATGCATGTATTGAATGAGGTAATTAGGCATGCTTTAAAGTCAGCTGCAGTCAAGCTATTATTTCAGGATTTCTCTCTCAGAAACCACAGGACAAGAGTTACTGCTCTCATGATGATAGCAAATGCCCTCAGAGTGCTACCTGGGCTAACTGGTGTCATTTCCCATTGCAACTTCTCTTCCATGGGAAACACAAACAATTACCATGTAAGTACACTAAGCTCTAAATAGCTGTCATTGCTTAGGTTTACCCTTTACCAAGAGGTTTCATCTGCAAATAATACCTTTTGAGATGGAGCATGGGAAGGATGTGACAATTTAGAAAAGCCTTTAAGAGAGCAGGGTTTAAAATGCCACAGCTGGGTAGGTTTGCAGTTCACAGTAGCTTTGGAGATCTAGATCACAGGACCAGATCCTCTACTGCTGTGCCTCAATGGCATTGTGCTGACTTAGCACAAATTGAAGACTTGACTCTTAAAAGAGCTTTTCTAAGAAGAATAGTTCAAAAACTAAGTATGTAGTTTGTGGGAAATGGTGATACGTTTCTTTTTTCGTTTGGACAAATGCTAGAAATACTGGCATTCCTTTCAGAACAAGAACTGTAGAGAAAGAAAGCTGGAGACAGTGAGGGGTTTTGGTCTGAACCAGCTCTAGATTAAACCATTTTCCAAATACTCTGATACTGTGAAAATGCATTTTTTCTGTCAAAAACACATTATTCCCCAGGAAATTTCTGGCTAGCTCTCAAGTCCTGAGACTGAGGATGTGTGGATAGGGAGCCAGATGGAAGAAGGTGAATGAAAAGCCATATTGCCTCCCCCAGCCGCGAGTGGCCGGCAGAGGCTTCCACGCCAAGCCAGCTCCTGGGCAGGATGGCAGCCCTGGCAGAATGGGGTCAGTAGGTGGAGAGACAGCCGGCTGCCAGGGGCAGCCTTCAGAGATACCAGCTGAAAGAAGTTGTTGAAGGAGCAATACAGAGTGAAGTCTGCCAAGCTGGGGAAGCAGAGAGTGGCCGCAGGGAGCAAGGGACAGAAACAGTCTGCCGTTGCTTAATGCATGGCTGGTAAATCTAGAGGAAAGGTGTCCTGGGTCTCTTGCCCTGCAGAAAGAGGAGGTAATGTTTGTGGAGGAGAAGGAGGTGAAGGATTAATTAAGCCCAGACTTGAGAAAAATACAGTCATGTTCAACAAGAATGTAATCTTTTCTCCTCAATTAATCTGTTTCTTCACAGTATAAGCAATGGAAATCAATTCTGACGTGTCATGGCATCTATTTTCTCTCCTGGTGCCTTTCACTTCAGATTTGGAGAACAGTAGAAGGAGCTTGAAAGAGGAATGAGCTAACTCCTCCTCCTATGGGCAGCCATGCCTGTGCTTGCACTGCACACCTCCGAAGGAGAATTTGGTTCATTCCGTGCATCAGGAGGTTAATCCTGATTTGCCTCAGCTCTTTAGTGAGAAATTCTCTAAGGTCTGTCTGAAACACCTGGACAGCCACTTTCCTGAAGCCCTGAAGTAGTCAGAGTTTTGCTAGCAGTTCATCAATTTGAGATCCACCTCTGCCATGGTGATCTATTTGGAAGGAGAGAGGAGGCAAGAGGATTTGGCTTCAGACTTGGGTAGCCTCCAACCCCCTTTCTGATACAGGGGGCAGATCTTCAAAGGGATCCCAGCCACTGCTGTGAATCTGGACTCTTGCAATGGTCTCATCGCTTTCAGCCTGGGAGTGTAGCTAGAGTTAAAAGAATCGCTATTCTAACACTTCACCCATCTCATTTTTTACCACTATGCCCTCTGGGAAGCATGACTGGCTGAAAGAACCCTATTTTGTTCTCAAAAGCCGAGAAAGAGGCTTAATGTTGTGACAGACAAATTGGCTGAGAAAACAAAGGATGAAGTGACAGCAGGAATTGTTTAGAGAGTAGGAACGTGGGATTTGACAACAGTACACAGTAAAAACAAGCTAGTTCCAAAGTATAAATGCTGATCTTGCATATCTGAGGTAAACTGAGAAGATTTCCATGTTTCCCAGATTTTTCTGATGCTTGAAGTGGACCAGATGGTCATTTGGTGGGAATTAGTGTACTGCCATGAAAGTTAAGCTGATGTTCTGCACCAGCTGATACATGGCCCTTTATATTTATGAAACACATCATATCTATTTCTCGTTTACATATTGCTTTAAGTTTTCTAAACTATGTCTGTCTAGGTCATTCTTCAAGAAGCTGGAAGAAATTCAGCTGCTCTCATTTCATTGTACTAGGCTTTACTTGGTTTAAGGCTATGGCAAAGACAATTTTTCCTCTCTGTTATGTGCAAGTCCCTTCTGACACTGAGAACATTATATTGTCTTCGCAGAGGATTGATGCTGTTTATTGGACATAAAACTAAAGGGGGCACTAAAAACAATGATAATAATACAGTATCTGCAGACAAATAGATTTTCTGACACAAAACAACAAAATGAGTTATTGCCATGTCAATTATTGCCTTTAAAATGCTTTAATTGCCCAGTATCTATTTCAGAATATTGAAATGCAGAGGTAATTTGGGCTAAAAGAAGATATGATTCACAGTCAAGATGTAAGCTGTGACTTGACAAGGGGTTTAATAGCTGCCTCAGGCAGATCAGAATGTGTGATAATGAGAATCTAGCAGAAAAACATTGTGGAACTGAACTTTAGAGTTTGCCAGGGTAAGTAGTGTCAGTAACTAGCTAGTAATGCAGAGAGGCAGAAATGGTCACTCTTGACAGCAGTGACTGCTGCAAGCTTCAACATAGTTACAAAGTACTCATTTTTGAAGGAAATACATGCGTTCATATGTATGTATATGTATATATGTACAATACATCCATATATAAATATAAATCTGGTTTTGTGGAGTGCAGTTCAGTGAAATGCATTTCAGCAAGACAGAGAAGTAGGTTCATGATAAAGCCTTCACCAATTTACTCTGCTCCGTTGTCTGCTCATGTCCCCTGCCAAGTCCTTTCTGGGAAGCTGTAAAAAGAAAATTATTTGCTGGCTTAGGGTTGGACTTGACTCTGTTCCCTTCGTTGCTACTGTACTCTTCTCTGCAGGGGATCATTTTACATTTTCTTAATTGCAGAGACAGCTCGTGGTGTTGGCAGTGGTTGGACTGAGAAATGGATTTTAATGAAGTGCAGTTCCCTTACTCCACTGGAACTTCAGCATTTGCAAGCTGAATGATAGCATCCCGTCAAGATAATGCTGACAACGTTGTCAGCACCAGGACAGATTTATTTAGCACCCATGCATTTTATAGCAAGATGGTGCTTTAAAAATGTCTTGCCATGTTTTTTTTATGTTTACCTGTCTTTTTCTGTTTAAGAATATTGCTACTTGGGGAAGTAAAATGAAAGGGGAGTGACTGGCTGGACATTCAGGTGAGATTCCTTTCACCTAACTATAGATTTTTATGCTACAGATGTTTTCAGCCAGGGTAGATACCCAAGTTTCCCTTAGAGGGAGGAGAGAGAAATGGGCACCTGGAAGTCTCAGTTCATTTAACCTTTTGTAGACGTCTAATTTGAGTTGAGGTGAATCCCACTCTAACCTCTTTGGCTGTAAAGATACCATACTGCACCTGGCTCTGCAAACAGCTACACTGATAAAGGCCTCCTGCATCAACACTCTTCATAGGCTGCCCCATCAGGAGAAGACTGCTTGTATCCCTACTGCGTAACATCTTTAACTTGAGAAACTCTCCAAACCAGATCACTTTCCAGGACTTACAAGCCCCACTTGGAGCAAATGGAGGAAAACATTGTAGATGATCTCTAAAGGAGGAAATCAATCCCATATTTTTGAAGGTTCTGTCTATGAGAAAGCTAGAAGTCCCACATCACTTAGAGGCTTCCTAAGGAGTGATGCCTATGTGCCTGTACCTTCAGATTGTCCTTGTTTCTACCCTCTCTCAGGTGGCTTTTCAACCCATTTCTGAATTTCAGGCACAAAGACATGTTATTCCTAAAAGTTTTTTAGAAAATTGATGCTGGAATAGAGAAAGAAGAGCCAAGGGAGTATCACCATAAATGAAAGGCAGCAGCACCAGGTGGGCAGGTACCTGCTCTGTTTGACTTGCTGCTGGCTGGACTGGAGTGCATGTCCCAGCTCTGGAGAAGCCACTGCACCGTTCCACCTCTCTCTGGGTGGTACCTAGGGGACATGAAAGAAAGCAAGGATTTCAGGCTCACAAGAGAAGAAACTGGGGCTGCTGAGGCAGAAAGGCAATAGGGAATAGCTGGGTCTGTAGTGAAATTCTGGGTAGATATAAATCCATAGGATTCCAGGCTAAGACTGACTGTTCTGCACATATCATTCCTAATCACTCATATGTTGTAAATAACATTAACTTCTAGAATTCGAAGAAGGATGTGGGAATTTGAGAGAGTAAAATAGACACTGTTCAGAAACTAGAGCAAACAATTGAATTGCCTTCACCTGCAGCATCCTTTTCTTCAGTCCTCTCTTTCCTAGTGTAAAATCCTCTTTGCATCGCCCTGAAACACTTACAGGTCTAAAGAAAATTGCACTCTGTCTGCACTTCTGTTCAGCTAACAGAAAAGAGGTCAGCTCTGCTGCCTGGGTACTGCCCAAATGCTATACCTAATGAGCCTATGTAAACATCTTAATGAGAGAAAAAGGTATAGAAAGTCTGTTCCTCCAAGCAGTTTATCACAGGAACTATAGAAAGGCCAACAGAGGAAATTCTGTGAGACATACACCATGAATTCTGCGTGGAAGGTGATCAGCATCCAGGCTGAAAGGTCCATAGGAAAGGGAGAAGGACTGTGTCCCCCCACTTGTCAGGCTGCTTATAACCAACCTGAACAACTGCTTAAAATCAGCATGCGCCTGTCAATATCATGGCTAGTAACTTAAACCTCCTCAGTCTTTGAGTTAGTCTTGGGTGGGTATTCAGAGCATCTTGTGGGCAGTAGTCCCTGACACGCTCTCTTCGTTCCCTGCATTGCTCTGCTCAGTCCTTACTCTCTGGCCCATCCCGTCAAACAACTTCCTGGGCCTTGTGCTTGAGTCTTCATGATCTGGGCGTATCTCTTTTTCCTTCTTTATCTCTGAAAGGAACTAATCCGGTTTTCTTTTCTACCCGTGTGTCTTCTGTTAGTCAGAAATCACCATGCTGGGGTAAGAAACAGCTTCATAAGAGGTTACTCACTGCTAGACCTGTATGTAAATTCATCTTCCCGTGACTGCATAGGCTTTTGCAATGCACGTTTTCTGTTTGATCTGTAGTTTTCTCATTGTATTTTAAGGATTTTTTAGTGCTCTTCTTTTAAGACCAGTTGTTAGATAAGGAGGTAGCGTCTGTCTGTCAACCAAGAAGCCACAGTCCCAGTCCCACAAGTACTGCTCTACCATCTGGGAGAGCTTTACCCATTCGTCTTCTCAAGTGTCCTTTTGGCAATTTCTGTGGTTTCTTCCAGGAAGGCTTTAGACTGTGGCTTACCCGATTTGGAAAACCATCTGAAATGATGATAATCATGTGGTAGTGCATTATTTATCAAGAGCATAGCTGGTGTGTGGAGGCCAATATGTAAGTATGAGCTTATGTGTCTCGCATTGTCACAGTGCTATTTCTAAGTAGTGGGAATAATAATCCAGATGTGGTGTATATATACTTAGCATAAATAGGTTCATTTCACGCTATATTGAACACTATGCATAAAACATTAGACTCTTTTCTTTACATTTTTAATGGCAATGGTATTTTTTATTATTTTATTTCTGTCCTTTGTCTGCTTGCTCAGAGTTAAACTTTTTCTCTGCCAGTTCTAGACCTTTATTGTGTCCATCATTCTTTTTATCTGTGCTTTTGCTTTCTGTCTTCATGGACTCTTTTCTTTTACTTTTTAATGAGACTGGGTATTTGACCTGTTTTCCACCTTAGAACAGATGCAGGAATCCATGCCATAAAAATGAATTTTCAAGACGTTATTGTCCTTTGGCATGGAGCATTTAAACACCCACCACAGCAGCCATTCTGCCTGCACCCAGCATGTCTGTGCTCAGCAGTACAAGGTTTTCTCTTTGAGATCTCAGATTAGCTCAAAAGCCAGTATCAAGCTGATACAAACCTTTATTTATCAAGGGTTCCATTATGCAGGGTGATGTTCGGCTCACATCATTCCCTTTTGAAGCATTCTTTTTCACTGTATAGATTGTGAATGACTAGTTGTTTCTTTACAGGTACATTAAATCCTGCTCTGCAAGCTTTTACAAAATGTTTTTCCCTGCCTGCAAAACATATCAGTTCTGGCCAAAGTCTGGATGCTTAAAACACTCACATCATGCATGATGTTTCCCATCAGCAACAGGTGCCCATTGACTCTGACTATGATTATCAGTCTTTGGCATGTAGAAATCCTGGAATTCCTTAATTTTAATTGGTCCTCCAGTAGCTTCCATATCGTATTATTGTCTTCTGTTCCTTCTAACTCCTGCAATCAGATCTGGTTCTGTTTTGCTAATGTGCAATAATCTCTGCTTTTTCACAGGTTAAATCAAGACAGTTGGTTAGAATTTGATATCTGATCCCCATTACAGTTTGTTCTGACGCAGCGATTATAATAAGAGCATACGATGTATTTTGAGTTAAGACAAGTAACAGGTCTACAATACATAGCTCAGAAGTTTTTCCCCTCTGATTGGTTTCTCTTTTAAAGCTGATACCTTTCAAGTGTACTTTCTTTCTCCTGGATGTGATATACCCCTCTAGTATCTTTCATGATGACTAGCTCAGACTTCAACACTTCCCTGTGCAAACCTGAACAGACAGAAATGTAGTGCAGGTCTCCTAGCAATATTTAAAAAAATCCCCACTTCAAGGCCATCTTTCTTTCCTGGTGCCTTCCCAGAAAACCTAATGGTCACTTGAGCTTTTACCTTTTGTCTGATACATTTCTAGCTGACATTTCTGAAAAATGTCACCTTTCTTGCAGCTTTAACTACCTCTCCATGAAACACTTTATTCATTACTCATTTCTTTTTTCTAAAACATTCTCTGTATTTTTGAATCTGTTTTGTTTGTTCTCTCACTCCTTGCATCAAGGAGTATTTTTTGGTTTGGGAGCTTTTGGAGAATTCAGCCTTACAGCTTTTAAGCACAGTGAGTCATTATTACAACAAAAGGTAAAAATAAAGACAATGTGAAGAAATAGTACACGAGGGAGGGAGAGGAATCCATGTAGCCCACTCTCAGCCTGCACATCAGCTCATTCTGAGAGGATTGCTCCAGTCAGGCCCTGTCATGGCCCCTTCAACTCAACGGCCATGGCACACACAATCTATAACCACCTACACTCTAGGAAAAATAATTTATCAGCCAAGACAGAAAAAGGTTACAGAAATATCCTGGACACTGAAGAACAGTAACACAGGTCTCTGCGCTAGAGAAGGTATAGATAATTATTTCAGCTATTGACAGAAGACATACTACAGTAGTGTGGGGCAATGGCCTAGTTTGCTGTGAGACAGGAATACAGGCCAGTGTAGTGTGCTTCGGGAAAAGCTTAAGATGCTTGTGACCATGGGATACCTGTGCTGCCTCTGAGGCTGGAGATCTGCTAAGCCAGCAGCCAAATGGCTGAAGGAGGGAGTCTTGTGAAGATAAGATGGTCCTGTTTTGGCTAAACCAACAGGAGCAAACAACTCTTACATAAATCTTGAAGGCCAGAGTGTCCAAGCGAAGGCCTTTGCCTAATTACCAGCAAAATTAAGATTACACTTTACACCCTTAACTATGGTAATGAGCCTAACAGAGTACATGATAAATATACATTACTATGCTACTGAACTCTTCACCCACATCATTCTAGATATTTCCTAGAAGGCAGGACAGACAGAATTAGGATATAACAGTCACAAAGGGAATACTCTTCTCGGGGGTGGAGAAGACTGGAAGTCTAGCAGAGATGATCAGCAGGCTGTGTTCCTCTTCCTCCACCCAAAACAGGGACGCCTTCTTGATTAGGACTGCACCTTCACTATAGGGTGTACTTCTTGTTACTATTATCTGTTAGCACTATTATTCAGGCCTGGGCCTCCTACTGCATCAAATGTTACCTGGGAATTACTAAATCAAGCTCATTCTCCTTTAGTGCATTTATCTATGGAAATTGCAAACCATTTGTCTGTTGCTTTAATAAATCAAACCTGTTTTAACTTTTACATTGTCAGTGCAAGTCCTTAACCAGGCTGTGAAACAGGCAGCTATTGTCTCAGCACGAGCCTCTTAGCCAGGGCTCTAAGACAGAATTCTCAGACATACCTTTCGACTTTGAGAAACCACTCAGTGCAAACCCCTTGGGCTCTGGCAGGCAAACGCAACAGATAGCTGTGAAATATGAAACCTTTCTCAGAAGGTGATACTCAGTTGTTTGTAGAAATACTAGTTGGAAGGGGAAAAAGAAAGAAAAAAACCAAGCAGTAACATTGAGCTGTGAGGTGATTGTGAAGAGGATCTGTTCCGCTGGAGATTGATGCTTCTAAATTCTGGTAGGGGATGGGTACGTGTGTGCAAGACAGAGTTAAGCCCCACAACTCACTTTAACTCAAGAAAAATTGCAGTGCTACCCTAATAGCTGCTCCCAAACTGTGCTCTTCTGCATTTGCAGAGCGAACTGGACAAGTAACCGGTGTGTTGTTAGCAGTAATAAATAACTATTGCAAAGGTTGTTATTGAAAGCCCTCAGATGAATAGAGATGAAAGAGACGAATGGTTATTGTCCCCGTTAAGAATCACAGCTATTTTGAAAGGTGTACCACATTAAGCAGGAGAGACAGAGACCTACTCTGCAGGCATAACTGGCAGCAGGAGATGAAGCAACTGGGTGATGTGAAAGGCAGCCTCTATAGGTGAAATATGGAGGATAACGTGTCTGGGAGGAGGGGCGCCTTGCTTTTTATTTGTTTCCTTCTTTTTCCAATAGCTGGAAACAATAGCAGCAGGAACAGGAGGTATCTGAGATTGAATGAAAGTGGGAGAGCTGGAATGATCAGTAAATAAGAGTAAATAAGAAAAGGGAGTTGCAAAGGCTCTGGGCCCCGCGCGGCTCTAAGAGTAGTGAATTGGGACAACAAAAGCAAGAGTGCACTTTGAAAGAAAACACAAATGTGCTCTTCCTCCTGGCTGCATCTGAACCCTTTCTCAGCTGATAGATCAATGCACAAAGCAAAGATGAGTTACATCTTTCATGTGGCTTTGCTGTTCTATAACAAAACCTGAACAAACAGGTTTTGTTTACCAGCCTTCTAGTGAAGCTACATTTTTCAATTAGGAATCTTCTCATGCCCCGTTCTCCAGCCTACTGCAGCAGAGGGTTCAATCTTCCCTTGCCATTGACAAAGCTGCACCAATTTCCACCGGAGATTCTCTAGCTGCTCACTTCAGAAGTGAACTTTGTAATGGGGAAAAAAAAAAAAAAAGTTTAGGTTTTGAGTATGAGGAACAAAAATTGCTTTTCATCAAGCCAAGAGTTCAGTGAAAATCAGGCACCACAATTCTGTGAAGCTGCAAAGACTTTTGGTGATGTCTGAATTTACAGACTTTGCAAACAGACCTGGATTTAGGTCACAGGCTTTAGGCAAATATCCCTCTCTCCCCGTGGATAAACTTCGTAACTGTATTGTCCTACATGTTTAGTTCTTTAGTTTTTAAAACTGGGCTTTGTCAAGAGAAATAAGAATATGTTGAGTGCCTTGTAAAGCACCTAACAAACAGCTTCCTTCATCAAGGATGGGTTCTTGCATTCTTTTCTGACACTGGCAATCTTAGAAGCAGATTGGGTCAAAGTACTGGAGGTCAGGGAATTTTGTTCTGACTCAAAGAGCATACTTTTTAAATACTTCCTGTTTTAGCAAATTACTTATTTTTCTCTTCATATCATTGTCTTTTTAGTATGTCCTTAACTGAAAACTATTTGAGGGGCAGCAGCAGCAAAGAAATTGGCAACATGGAGATCTGATAGCAAAACCTCCTTCTCATTGTAGTAAGCACAGCTTGCTCACATCTGAATCCTTGTCCTCATTCATGAAGAATGTAAGCCCTTTAATTAAGACTTCCTATCGCTGATAGCCCCACCCTGTAGACCCAGGCAAAGACATAAATACTCCTTCTGATACATCCCTCCTCTGTCTGAATATAGTGGAAAATGAAATATGACGTTCAAACTTGCCAGTGACTGTGAAGTGAATAACAAGTCTTCTCTCTTATCCCAATACTTTCAGCATTTGTAGCACTAAGCTTGGCAGAGCTGCTGGGTTTGCTCATTTCCTTTACTCTGAGCCAACATTCCCAGTAGTGTCAAGACAATTTTAGAAGCAAGATGCACTCAACTGAACTTCATCTATGAAGAGATGAACAGGTGCTTATAGCTGCATTTTCAAGTCCCTATATTACCATGATGGCTTTTTTTTCTGTCTGAAATAGAGCAATTTTTTAATATGAGCTTTTGACCACTCCTAAAATTTCAGGAAGCCATATACTCCTGAATCTGTTCATTCTGGGGAAAATGAAACCACAGAGAAGATAGAAACACATCTGCAGTATGTGGAGTAACTGAAATCAGTGAAATAATTGTTGTTCAATATCTAAAACACCTTCTGGCATAATAGTACCCTCTCTTAAGCCTGCAAATGCAATGGATTTTAGCTTCTCCATGCTCTGCTGTATTGAATGAATTCAAAGTGTATCTTGGGAAGGAATCAGGCTGAGTGCATCCACCAGTGTAAAGAAGTGATAAGGAAAGCTTATGGGCAACCATGAAGTAAGGAGCTGGAGGTTCAGGGTGAGTGGATATACGAGGAGGAATGCGTGGACACCCTGACATACAATCTGTGAGTTTAGTCTACAGGTTTTGAAGTTTACAGCCTGCGAGGCTGAAGATGTGTCAGCTGACATGATCCAACTGAATCAGAAGCTGCAGACACCCCGTGTTGCTGACCAGATCAGCAGAGGCATAAATCAGCATAGGTCTGGCTTGAGTGTCTGAATGGATACCCACACTGACAAGTAGTGCTCTGCAATGGGAGTAGATCTGTGGAGTGAAACAGTTGGCACTGAGGATCCAATGTCCACACTATTCAGGGCAGGGGGGGCATGAAGGGGGATGGAGGAGGTTACTAATGCCATTAGTGGCTGGAGCACATTAGGTACAGTCCAGAAGCATGTCTTCTGGTTTAATTTAATATGAAAACAATCCAGCTTGTGCACCCTGTGAGATCAGTCCACAAAGCAAACAAAAATAGGGTCGATAGGGTGACTGACTTTAAAATCATATTCTCTGAGTGTAAAATGCCAGCGCAGCTGCACTCTCCCTCAACTTCTCTAACAGTACAGCTGAGTGGAAATCATCCCCATGGACAGAAAAAGGTTTAGTAACAGGAGAATTAGTACTCATGGGAAACAAAGCAGTATTTGTTCCAGAGTTCTATCTTTAGGATGCTGAAGACTTTCTCATGCAGCTTTTAACCATTTGTAAAAACAGACCCACAACTCTGAAAATGTTGGTTGCCTGGCCCTTCATTTCTGGTCTCTGGCACCACAGATCACCAATGCCCCTGCTGTGTCCTGGGGTGATACTGCACAACCCGTAACATAAACCCGTTGCTATTTCCTTTGATCATTAATCACTCGGGATTTCATTGGTACTTAACTGGGATACCTAAACCACCCTAATAAAGACTGTAAGATTTCTCATACACAGAGCCCTTCTTCCTTTCTAAGGCGCTTACACTTTTTTTCTAGGAATAGCCTTGGTGATAAAATGAGTCACCAAACCCTCTGCCAACAGCGAACACAATGACTGACACTTACACAGCACCTTTCATGCTAAGAACATTTAAATCTATGTGTGGAATCCTGGCCTGGCTGCTCTGTCAATGTGATGCCAAAGCTTTTCCCCCTGCACAGACCAGGGGGGATCAGTGTCAGGCTTCAACACCCTTCAGTGCTGCTTTGAAAAGGATCTATGTGTGGGGCTATCTGTTTGACCTGGCTGGCATACACAAGTATTAAATGTTCATGTGCCACGCCATGGGGAATAGCAGCAGAAGGGACCGTGGAAGTCCTTGGGTGAGGGTCCTGCAGCCACATCACAGGTGCCTCTCCACATCCCTCCTAACAGCAATGTGCCAACAGCTCCATACTCTAGCACAACAGAGCTTGCTTGGGTCCTGCAGAGATCCAGTCAGTTGAGTACAAATAGGTAAGTGACATGAGCTTTATGTTTATACTGTTCCTACTGGCTTAACATAAGCAAGACTAGACTGTATATCTGAGCAGCAGGAGTTACTTTCTCAGGAATGTGGTGCCTAGCACCACTAATATGCATCTAACCAAGCACAGTAACACCAGAAATAACCAAAGGAAAAGGATGTATCTTGATATGAAGCAATTACATCATTGAGTCTATTCTTTGTATTATATACATTATAGACTCCCTTGTTTTCTAATAACACCTTTGGGATATTTACTTACCTATGTTGTCCCAGAGGACATGTGCTTTATTTCTCATTTACATTCCTCATTAATGTATATCCTAAGCATACTCAGGAGCTAGGTGGAAGAAAGTTCCCAGCTTAATTTTCAGAATCAGCTTCTGTAGCCATTGCTGATTGTGCGTGTGTGCGTGTGTGAGATTTTTATCACTCAGCTGCTAACAGTCCCAGCTCAGTAAGATGTGACACAATGCTATAGAAATTGTTACTGTAACACCTCAAAGTTCCTGAAAAAAAAAAAGCCCTTTTAGATCAAATCAGAAATAAGGTAGAATGCGAGTGTGAATGTCCCTGAATTTGTCAGTCTGATCATGTACTGATTGAGTGTCCCTAATGCTATAAATACAAAAAGGGAGTTCAGAGGAGGGCGAAAAAACAGGCTCTGCAAGAGCCTACAGATTGCTCCATTATGTCAAAAAGAAACATTGTTCTTGGTAAGCGTAAATGTCACTCTTCCTACCTCTTTGGGCAAACAGCCAGGACCGATGCCATGGCTGCTGGCAAGGAAAGCTCTGAATCAAAGGAGAAGGCTTGAATATTTAAGTGGTAAAGTACAGTTCAAAACTAGAAGTGTTCATATACAATTGAAATAAAAGGTCTGAGCTCTATACTTCAGTCATGGGCCATTAATTAATATCTCAGTGCCACTCTAAATTACCAGCATGCTGCAAAAGGAGAATAATACATTCTTTTTGGCAGATCAGTGGCAATTTAAAGAAAAAAAATCCACTAGCAATTTTTAGATGACAGCCTGAAGAGTAGGATTACTTAATGATAATAGGGAAGCCAAGAGTGATATGAAGATGCAGAGAGAAAACTAAGTATTTAATATTAATAACGGTACTGTACGGAACAGTCTTCATGGAGAGTCGCAACTCAGAACCATCAGAAGAGCAAACAGCTCATCTGTTCTTTCAACCAGACCATCAAATAGATCTTCAGCTTCTATTCCACAAAATACCTGATTCAGAGAAACCTGTAAACTATACAGAAATGGAATTAGAAAAGTAGAAATTAGCTTCATTTTTTTTTCTTTTATGAAACTTGAACTTCTGCAGGGCAGATATGCAAGTTCTTAAACAAAAATGTCGTAAGCATCAAAGGAAAATATCATTTAGTTACAAGGGAAGTTGGTATTTCTGTAACCAGAAGAAGGTGAGGGAGACAACGGGGAGATTGAAGATGCTAGTGTCATTCAGCATTGATGAAAGCCCTGGTATTTCGAGTGCCTGCATACATCTGCCCAGAAGCATCAGTGGTTTTCTATTTAAAGTCAAGCACTGGTTCACTGAACCTGACTCAAAGATAACCGCAGCTTGTTTCATAAAACTGGAAAATTAATCGGTGTGAAATGTATTGGAAAACAATAAGGTTATTCATGTGCCTCAGCAGTTTCCTTATTAGGTAAAACAAGCTTTTGATTGTTCTCCCAGGGCACACAATACCTCAATATGCTGCAAAATAGGCTGTTATAAAATGAGCCTGCACAACTCACATACCTCAATGACCACTTCTATGACAAAAGCAAATTAATGTTTTTGAATCCAAGGTCAAAGTCTAATCATCAAAATGACAACAGCTCAGTTGCTAACTATCTTCTTTAGAGGTACATCTCACTGTCCATTGGTAGCTTGTTACGGGCTGACGGGGGTTCAGCGGGGTTTGCAGAGGGCATGGACCGCTGGCTGCCCTTGTGAGGAGTTCTAGAGAAAGCTACAATGCAAATTCTTCCCAGCAGATGCAAATAAACCAGCATGCGATCAAAACCTTCCTATGGAAAAGGAAAGCCACACATTAAAATAGAAAGATTAGAAGCTCATAAAACAAAAGAGTGGCTTAAGGTTCCAGATATATCATGTTGCAAATGGTCTTTCACAGTTGGCTCTGCTCCTTGGAACCACTGAATCATTTCCTACTTGGACACCTTTGGAAATGTCAGCTTTTTCCAATTCAGTTCTATCTGGTTGCATCAACTGAAAATTCAGCGTGGCTCAGTGACAAAGTGTAGCAAAGGTAGTTGTTCAGAAGAATGAATCATTACCCTAACAGAACTAAGCTCATTTGAATAGCACTGCCCCTCCACCCTGAACAAAGCTAGAACAAAAACTAAAGCCAAGTCCTTTTGCAGGAAGGAAGTATCCCTTTTTAAATGTGGATTTTCATCAAGTAAACCAAGTCTGGGTAACATTTTAAACCTTGAGAAGTTGTTTTAATGGGAGATGTATTAAGAATTATGATCTCTAGTTCCAAAATATTCACTGAGGATGGCATCTGAGCCACTTCCTTGGGCTCCCAGGATTAAAGCCTGCAGCCTTTTTATATTAATTTCCAACTATGCCAAAATATTCTTTAGATAGTGTTCTATCATGAAGTAGATTTAACTCACATTACAGATTTTCTTAAAGTGTTAATGAGGAAAATTCATTGTATGTAACAAAGGCTGCAATCATACCTAGGCATAGAAAGATTTTATTAGGTATTAAGAGACAGCTTCCAAGGCATTTGATGGAGATTGATGAGTGGAAACTCTCCTAAACTTAATGAAACAGAAAATCCATCTTTCCTCTGATATTAGTGCAGGAGAGACTGACACAGGAAGAATCTGGCAGAGATATTTACAAAGCTGAACACACGGGACAAAGCTGAGGAGCAGCATCTGTGTATACAAGGATGTGTCATTACAGAAGCTGGAGCTCTTTTGCTGTCTCCCCCTGTCTATGTTTAGCCCATATCCAGGGCTAAATTACAAGAGTTGCTCTATCACCCAATGACCCTTCCCCAGCTAAGAAGCACAATAGGGAAAAGGAGAGGAGACTCCTGGGTTGAAATGAAAACAGTTTTAATGAAACAGAAAAGCTACTACCAATGCCAGTAAAAAGGAATCAAAGTTATACTCAGCCCAGCAAATGTATGGTGGTCAAAACAAACAGGAATAGTCTTTAGCAGGGGGAGCCCAAGTAGGAGCACCTCCATCCTCAGCAAACTTCCCCCTTTATACCGAGTACGACGTTTCTGGTCTGGGATACACCTGTAGCCAACTCAGGTCAGCTGCCCCATCTGACTCCAAACTGCTAATGGCCTGCAGACTATGGCAGGCCTGTGATTTATTCCCAGTGAAACCACGACACCTCCTCTTGTCCAATTGCAGGTGACACTGGTTGGACACTTTATGCCCAGTTATGAAGTAGAAGAGTTATGGGAGTTATGGAAATAACTGGATGAAGACCAGGATGCTCTCTGCCTCTACCCTTGAGGAATGAGGTGATAAGAAATTAAGCTGACTCAACCATATGTCCAGAAGGATGCACTTCGTAGTCTCGGTGTCAGCTGCCAGCTCCAAGGAAATAAGTGTGATGGTGATGTTTCAAGGAATACTGTTGAATTGGCAGCTACTGATTACCTTCTATCCCTGACCTGAAAAATAATGAGGCCCCTGATTTTATGTGTCCAGCCTGACTGCAAACTAGTGCTAGGAGAAATAATTAAAAGGGATGGTGAGACTGCTTTACATACATCCTTACATCTGGTCTAAACGCAGGAGATTTCCTGTCCCAGGATGTGATCTGATGGTGTGAATTCATTCAGCTAACATCTGGGATGACATGAAGTCCAAATCAGAAGGTGCATACCACAGAAAAATCCCCATGCAAGCTGGTAGAGTCACCATGGCCAGCAGCACCTGCCCAGGTATCAGCTGTTCTGAGCATCAACTCTTATCTTACATATCCATGTTATACAGTCAATATAAAACCATGAGGTGCTTGATGATTCTGGAATCCAGACAGTTAATTTTTAAAGCCCTGTCAGTACCGTTGTGGTTTGTGCACTCCCTGGGGCAGTGCTGCATGTCTGCTCATGCCAGGCAAACCCTTGGTGATATTCCCAGGGCACCCTCAGCAGCTGGTGGATGGATTTCATGTGTGGGCAAGCAGCTGGCCTGCCACCTCCTGCCTCCCTCCCCTTCCCTGCAAACACCAGACAAAGCAGCTGTACGGTGGCTAATGCTGCTGTGCCATATGCCTGGGATATGACCTTCTCTATGTACACTTCCAAAGTGACTGCTACTCTGAGTCTCTGGTTAGTGCTGCTAGCACAAACTAATGGGAAAACATCTTGATGCAAATGAAAAGTCATAATAAGCTCCAAGTGAATTATTTCTACCTGTTTGTTTACAATTTAAAATAAAGATGCTCTGATGCCACATTTACAGAGCGTGAAAACAGAGGACTGTTTCACCATGCAAAGGGTTAACTCTGATGGCCATCTGCAGTGGGAATGTAAAGAACTTGTCCACAAAGCAACATGCATGAACACATAATTTCTGACATGACATTTATTCTTTATCCATATTGTGTTTCCTCTTTGCAGACATTAATTTGTAAAGATTTTCTTTTTCTCTTCCTAAAAAAACATTCATTTTTTATGAGTAAAACAATCAGTGAAAGTGGCCAGGGTGCCACTATCTTCTTTAAACTATCAAAAAGAAGGCATAACCTGAAATTCTGCAATGCACAGATCCTTTCTCTTTGCTATCTATTATTTATATGCACTGTCAATGGTTCATCAGTTCTGGTCTGTTTTCCCACATCAAAAAGCTTGTTTTTCATGCATACAGCCATCCAGTAGAAAAACTAGTGTGATCAATGACCTCCATACAATGAAAATAACCCACTTAAAATGACCTCTTTGCATAAAGTCTACAAGCTGAAAACTTTACATCTCAGTTATGCAAAAAAAAAAAAAAACCCCAATCCAACAACAGTTCAGGGAAAGGATATTTATTCTCAAATAGAAATTAATTCTTTCTTACTGTCTCCAGTGTGGCATTTGAATGGATTCTTGCAAACAGCAAATACACTGGCAGAAATTGGGATGAGTTTGTAAACAGTCCGCAAAGACCAACAATTCCATTCTTCTGATAACATTCTCCCTCTTCATAAATATTGTAGCTTGTCCTACCTAACCAGGAGTTGTTTGTGAGCATTTCTCAAAGTGATGAATGGCATCTCACCATTTCCTTCTCTCTTTCTGATGATCTGTTATAATGACAGCAGCTTTTATCATAACTCTATTTGTGAGAGCCCTTCTCTTTCTTCCTTCTTTTACGATAAAAGCTCTCAAAGGAAGCCTCTGTATGTCAGAAAAAGCCAAATTAACATAATATGTAGCACCTATAAATAGTTCCTTCAAATGAGACTCTTCTACGAAACCTTGATGTAGTATTTCTTTGCTTTTTTCCTACTGCTGGTAAAAGATACAATCTCATATAACACTTTTTTCCTTTATAAAACATTAATTTTGTTGATCTGATTTTGACTATTTTTCAGTGTTTTTATTCAGCCATGGGTGAAAGATAGTCAGCTCCTTGTTACTTACTACATTTTGAGTTTGTGCAAAAAACACATATTGGCCACAAAGCAACATACATGAACACATAATTTCTGACATGCCATTTATTCTTTATCCATATTGTGTTTCCTCTTTGCAGACAAAAAAGAGATATTTTTTAGAAATGTGGCGTGTAGTATTGACAAATTGATTACTGAGGATAATCTAAAATTGTTCCTAAAGACTGATATTGGAAAAAATGGATTTTTCATAAGCTGTGCTCTTAAATTTTCTTCAAGCTTTTTGAGAATTGTTTCCAGATGTAAAAAAAAAAAAAACAAAACAGAAAAGAGCTCATCAGATGAGAAGCATTAAGTCAAGGATATTTAAATGAATAACTGATATGAAGATGCTAAATGAGAAGTACAGTAAATGTGCACATGGTATCATGTGATGACATTATCAGATATTTAATGCAGATGAAGGGGTTTTTTTCACACAATGCCCAACCAAAGTGTGAAATTCAATTCTATGTGGAAAGTGAGTTTGAGAGGAGTTTAGACAAAGTCCTGGAAGAGAAATCCAAGTTTAACAAGACAGTCCAGAGATCATCAGGAAGTTGGAAATGTCACAGTACTGAGGGCTTACACTAAAGGAAAGCCTACTGGCTGTGTCCCCTTCTCCGTAGGCTTTTCCTCTTGGACATGGTTGGAGAGAGGTATTGAGGATACTCTGAGACCACACAGTAGTTGTTATGATCTGAAACGTCTTATAGTCACTGCCCAGGTTTCATTCTGGAGGCAAAGACCTGGTGCCACCTGGTACTCAGGACAGCATGTATTCGTGTCAGCCCTGGAGCCCCCCTTCCCACATCTCCTTTCACCTTTTCACCTTCAGGACAACTTGGCTTAAGCATCTGGTCTCAGAATATGAGAACAGCTGCAAAATACGTAGAAAAACATTAATACTGCTTGTTGGTTGAGGGTAGTTGCCATCGAGCTGTTAGTACTGTAACTACCAGTCCCTGCCAGGAGGCACCAGTTCCAGCTATGCCAGGCCACTCCTACCTGGTATGTGTGCCACTCAGCGTCTGCTGCAGGAGGGATGGAGGTGGCTTGAGGCTTTCCTCCAACAGAGGCTGGGGGTCTTCTCTCTGATCTGTATTTCTTTGGGGCTTTCCTCTGAGGACTGAGCAGTGTAAAATGGTTTTAAAATGATTCTCGTGAACTATGCGGTGTCTTGTCAGAATTAGTTGCTTACCGCTGCTAAAGAAAGAAGAGATTATTATGGCTGATATTATCAAACACAACTTTTCAAAATCTGCAAAGGAACACACCAGGTTTCCAAAACAGTTCATCTTTTTTTCTCTCTGAGTTCTTTACCACTAAAGAGCTTCCTTTTTTTTTTTTTTTCCTTTTTTTTTCTTTTCCTTTTTTTTCTTTTCCTTTTTTTTCTTTTCCTTTTTTTTTTCTTTTCCCCATCATCAATTTTAAGGACTGACAATTTAGTTTTTTAAAGAAAAAACCCAGCTTCTTAGAATCTCATGACTCCAGTGACTGAGCAGTGGGAAAACGACTAAATATCACAAGGTGCATAATTAAATCACAGACATCCTTCAGTTTCTTGAGATTTTGTCCTGGGAATATTTTTCCTGATCTCCAAAGCAGATAACATTTTAATTCTGGCCAGGGAAAGGCAATCACTCCTAATCTAATCTAATTTAATTCAGGGATTGCAATGAAGCTAACTCATGACTAAACTGTTTGCTTTTTAATTCCATGGCAGTGTAATCCATTGCTATACTGTGCGCAAATTACTGATCGTAGCTCAGGTATAAATATAAAATTTATTTACATAAAGTATAGACTAACATATCAGACAGCCACTCAAAGAATGTATATTTTGTTCAAATTAAGAATAGCATGTGCAGTGAAGAAATCCCATGAAAACTATTCTTTCAAACTGATAGGGCTCCACAGTAAATATTTTTTGAGAAAAGGTAACAGCTGGAGAATCATGGAACAAGATCTTCATGCAGCCAAGCTCACTGTTTCCTGAGACAGCATCATTTACATTAGTTACTAGTTCTCCTTCCCCATAACAGTTAATTATTAAAGAGGAATTTACAAAATTAAAATGGCTTTGAATGTTTTGCATGATAGAAATTCTTTTAAGACTTCATAGAATCATACGGTGGCTAGGGCTGGAAGGGACCTCGGAAGGTCGTCTAGTCCAGCACCCTGCAGTGAGCAGGGATACCCTCAACTAGACCAGGCTGCTCAGAGCCTTGTCCAACCTCACCTTGAATATCTCCAGGGATGGGGCCTCAACCACCTCCCTGGGTAGCCTATTCCACTGTTTTACCACCCTCAGTGTAAAAGAACTTCTTCCTGATATCCAGTCTAAATCTACTCTTCTCTAATTTAAACCCATTACCCCTCATCCGGTCACTCCAGGCCCTCAGAAACAGCCCCTCTCCAGCCTTCCTGTAGGATCCCATCAGGTCCCCAGAGCCTTCTCTTCTCCAGGCTGAACAACCCCAGCTCCCTCAGCCTGCTCTTGTAGCAGAGGTGTTCCAGCCCTCTGATCATCTTTGTGGCCTCCTCTGGACCTGCTCCATCAGGTCCATGTCTTTCCTGTGTTGAGGGCTCCAGAGCTGGCCACAGTACTCCACGTGCAGTCTCACCAGAGCAGAGTAGAAGGGCAGAATCACCTCCTTCGATCTGCTGGCCACGCTTCTCTTGATGCAGCCCAGGATGCAATTGGCCTTCTGGGCTGCAAGTGCACACCGTTGGCTCATGTCCAGCTTCTCATCCACCAACACCCCCAAGTCCTTTTCCTCAGAGCTCCTTTCCAGCACCTCGTGTCCCAGCCTGTATTGATAGTGAGGGTTGTTCTGACCCAAGTGCAGGACCCTGCACTTAGCCTTGTTGAACCTCATGAGGTTCACCTGGACCCAGCTTATCCAGGTCCCTCTGGATGACATCCCATCCCTCCAGCCTGTCCACAGCACCACTCAGCTGGGTGTCATCTGTGAACTTGCTGATGGTGCACTCGATCCTGCTGTCAGTGTCATTGATGAAAATATTAAACAGCACAGGTCCCAGTACGGACCCCTGAGGGCTGCCACTTGTCACTGGTCTCCATCTGGACATTGAACCATTGACCACCACCCTCTGGATGTGACCATCCAGTCAACTCCTTATCCACTGAACAGTCCACCCATCAAATCTATATCTCCCCAACTTGGCGAGTAGGATGTTGTGGAGGACCACGTCAGAAGCTTTGCAGAAGTCCAGATAGATGACATCTATAGGTCATCCCTTGTCCACTGAGGTCGTCACCTTATCATAGAAAGCCACAAGATTCATCAGGCTTCTGCTTCTGGAACTTAATACAATGACTCAATGACTCAATGCAATGCAACTGAGAAAAGGTTTTGAAACAGGTTCACAGGAGGGGTTTAGAAACAGCTTTCTTGCCCTGCTTTAATTTGCTTGTCATTTTCCAGGAATCACAGAGCAAGTCTGTCTTTTTTTTTTTCACGGCTTAAGGGTTTTTTTTACAGTGTTGCCAACCCTTTTTTTGAAGGAGTTTAGCTCCTCTTTGTTCAGTAAGACATCCCAGCTGTAATGCTGCCTGCGTGGCCGGGCTGCATCTCTACTCACCATGCTTTCCAGATCTGAGTGGTCTTTGTGCCCGGGCTCGTGAGCTCTGTTCGGGGGCTTTATCTGCTATAATCACCTTGCGCATTTATGGCTCAGTACAATAAAGCCCCTGGCAGCTTATTTCCTTGAACGAGCATGCTCAGCCTGACAGAATACGCCTTTACTGATCTGCTGCTCTCTCAGCTTTCTGGAACATTACAGCCAGCACCTAGCATTTCTTTTTTTTTTTCCTCCTGAATGTAAATAAAAAATTAAGGCAATATTCTTTCCAAGTCTTTGATAATCGGGGGAAGAATAACTTTGAGGAGAATAGGCTTTCGGTAATTGAATTGCCAGGGTGAGCACATGCTGTTTGACCTTCTTCATATAAACACAGTGAGCAACAAGGTGCTGCTCTGCGAGCTGGTGGTGCCATCCAGATTCAGGATACCAGAGCCCTTCACAGTTGATGGGTGAGTTACTCTGGTGCGAGCAGGACATTTCTGAGTAGTTCCTACCAACTATTCTGCTCTCTGGGGAACTGAACAGTGAAACTCCCTTTGATTTCAGTGGTAAGTACTTGGAAAATCCCACCCTTCTGTAGGGGAGAGGATGATGTGGGAGACAGCGTGGCAGTCATTTTCTACATGAAAAGAAAAGGGAAGATAAAGGGAAATTTTGGCTCTAATTTCAGGAGAAATTGAAGTAGGCATAATGAATGTAGCAGGGCATCCACTGATAGGATAACTCATGTCAATAAGGACGTGAGTGCATGCACTGCACCAAGGCGCTGAATTGTTTTTCCCACATAGTTAAATATGGAAGTGCAATTAAAACCTAGAGTTATCAAGCCTAGTGCATGTTAAAACGTGACTTGATTCAACCTTGTATCTTCGGTAGGAGTTGTGTACCAGGCCATGTAAAAGATAGTAATGTAAAGCTTTCCACCATCTCATAGCACAATGCATTTGAATAAAGGAAATAATTTGTGTTTTCAGATGGGGGCAGGAATGCTTTTAATTCCTCTAAATATCTCTTGTTTTCAGGGAGGAGGGCTTTTTCTCACCTGTAGCCAAACCAGTCTCTCTGGCATATTTTTATGTGTGTGGTAAGAGATGTGAGCTTAAATATGTTCACTTTTTGGATGAGATAGATTTCCCCCCATATGTGAGTATCTTTAAGTATTAATGGACCCAGGGTGAATGGTTCAGATGTTGATGTATATATTTTGTATGGCTGTACCTGATCATGTGAAACTCAGCCACGGTGCCCCTTAAAAGCTCATTCAGTCCTTCTTCACCCAGAGCCTGGGGAAAACGCAGCTCCCTGCCCTGCTGTCCTCTCCAACAGATGCTGCAGGATGTGATTAGGATGATGCCTTCTGTCAGGGAAACTAGTGGGCAGCTCCAAGCACTGCAACCCATTCCACATCAAGCTCAGGACCTCAGCTAGCTGGTGTCTAGGACACGGATTCACACTGGAGCCCTACCAGTGCAATTCTCCATGCTCCACTCACAGCTCCCTAGCTTAGGCCTCCTTCCCCAGTTTCCTGCAGAACATCTGGCAGCACCTTCTCGTCAGGCATTGGGAGGGTATTCCCGTAGTCATGCATTCTTGTTTTTGTTTAGCCTGGAGTATTTTTTTGTTTATTAAAAATGTCCTGCACTCTCTTTATGCGTCTAGATAAAATATATGCTCAATAAATGTAAAATGTCAGTAAATGGTAAAACAGTATCTTCAACTGGGCTACCAACCAGTCATTAAAGAGCAAAACATTGAGTTACAGTGCTGTGTTGCAGCTTTACAAATTATACAGCATCTGAACAAAGAAATCAATATGTCACAATTTTTAATTGCATGGTACCTTTTAATTTCCAGAGAACACTTTGCTTCAGATCTTGATGTACATCGCTGGGTCACACACAAAATGGGCCTCAGGATGACCTCCTCAGGGCTCAGTACACTACATGCAAATATCCTGTACAGCAGCTCTTTCAGATACATGCCACTACGTGTTACTCATCCTTAGCTAGACACTAACGTGCCATAGAAATTAAGACATGCAATTCAGTGCTGATAATTCAGTTCACCAAGGTTGAGAAAGGGAGCTAGTTCCGCCTCCTCCAATGCAGACTGAATTTGTGGTCTCAGTCTTATCCCTGGTAAAAAGATGAGGGGTTTTCTTCTTTGTTTTTGTTCTGTTTGTTTGGTTTCTTCCCCCCCAGAAAACTATTGCACCATACACATCACTGAAGAGTGAGGCACAGAAGAAGGGAAAAAGTGGTGCAGAGGCTGAAGCAGCACCTCTCCCTGAGGAAGATGGTTTGGGGCACTTCAGAGAGGTGCTGCTGTGCCACCTTGCTGCTGTCTCTCTTACCCTTTGGTCAGCTGCCAGTGGGGTTCATTCAGGTTTTCATGACCATACCCAACAGTTACCAATAAAATCACATATTGCTTACTAGTTAAATTCTCAGTTTGCTCTTAAGCACAGCCAAGCTGAGCCTGAGTACATCTGGAAATCCTGAATAAATTTTCTCCAGCTGCAGGTTTCAAGTGATAATTCCTTGCTTTGGAATCGCCTATTACACACGCTCAGCTATTCGGTCAAATGCATACTCATGCAATATGCAAAAATGGCATTAAAGGCAAAGGATTTGAAATGCTGGTATTTAAAATGCACATTTCCCCCAGCATGTAACGGTACTTTAAGCATCCGCAGTCCCCTTTGCTGAAAATGCCTCCATCCTTCCCCTCTCTGCCCTGAGGGCTCTGCACACCCTTACATGCCAGTAAGCTGTTCCCCACTCTGATCCCCAGGAGCTCCCCACGTGCCTCCTCTGAGCCCCGTGGCCTCTGTCCCCCTGCTCTCACTCCCGCTCTCCCCTCTGGGTCCTCCTCCCAAGCACTGATATGTTTTTAGATTCCTTCAGATCTGACTGTGATGCCAAGACTGTTGAATAAAGAAGAGTCAGAAACACCGTATGTAAACTATACATCTATAAGCTTAGTCTGTTTAGCTGAATTTGTTAACTTTGGGACATTTCTAGCAGCTCCTTGCATAGTGGGCCTCTAAATAAGTATGGTGGGTGTTAAAGCTCTCAAGGTTAAAAATAAAGTCGATCAATCCGTAAGAAGAAAATGACTATGTGCTGCAGAAGTCTCACCTAGGAGCTAGGTCCTGAATGCCTGTTCTGAAAATAATGCTAGAGGATTTACTGATCCCTTCTGTTCAGATGGCACTCACTTTTCCTAGCCTACGTTTGGTTTTCCCCTCTGCTAGACCTTAATTCTCTCCTGCCGGGCCACTGAAAGCACTGGTTAATAATAAACCAAAATGTGCTGTCTCTGGAAGCACAATAATTGAGAGGGAGACAAATACTTAAGTGGCTACCTAAGGCCCCTAAGACAGATTCTGGCTTACCCAGCACACAGATTTTGCAAGAATATTTACTGAGCCAGGAGTGCAACAGGGTCAGCAAGGCCTGTCACTGGGGCATGGGATATCAGTATGCTTACTGAAGTGGAGAAGGTAACATTTAAAAGAATTGTTGTTTTTAATTAACATGTGAAACACGGAGGAGATTATATTTATATAGCAAAGGATCTTACTGGGGGAGGGAGTCCTGTACCTAGCACTGCATGTTTAGAGGACAGAGAGACAGAGTAATGATCTGCTGGGAGAGGGAGACAGTCTGAGTTCGTTTCCTTGGCCTGCCCGCTGCCGCCTTTCGCCCCCCCGGCCATGGCACAGGCTGTCCGAGGTTCCTCACTCGCTGCCCCAGCCAGAGCGGGGCTGTGCTGCTCCATGGCTGCCAGGACTGCCCTCTCCCACTCCAGTCGGACAGCGATGCTTGTGCACCAGCTAAGGAGGCTCTCTCAAATGTCGGCACGAATCTCACCCTGTTTTGGCCCATTTTGGATATCGGCCTACAACTTTTTCATTCAGACAAGACATTACTTCAGAATGGAGAAAAAAACAAAGACATCTGAGACAACTCCAGTTTACAACAAGCCTTTCCAAATACCTGGGTATCTTGCTGGCTCTTGAAGTAACCCAGACTGACTTCTGTTTGGAGGCAAAGGTTTTCAGTTCCAGTTTATAAATGGCTCAAGACGCTACTAGACAAACAGAAATAAAGAACTGTCTAGAGGTTTTTTCACTGGGTTTCACTGAGAGTCCTAAAACAGGAAAGTAACCTTGATGCTAAGAGGTATATTTTGCATGGCATATTTTCCTGCATAATTTACCTTCCCAGGGCATGATGAAGGTTTGGTGACTGCTTTGCTTTTCCCTGTCGCTGCATGAATATGCCCCCTGCCCCGTGTAAACACTGGTGTTTTATTGTGGAGACAGATTGAGCTTGCAGAGGACTTTGGCAGGCACTGTACCAGCAGGCCGAGACTGGCCCTTGTTTAGCAGAAATACGTGCTTAAAGCTGCACCTGAGCTAAAGCACCTTGCTGAGCTGGCTCCCTGGCTCATGATTAATTTCCTACATAGCCCTGTACCCTTTGGGACATGGGTTGTCCCCCAAGTGCTACCCTCTTCTAATCTCGGGCAGTGGGGCTCGGGCATACCTGCACCCCTTTGGCACCAATCTTGCACCACAGCCTTATCAGCATTAACTTCACAATGCTGCAAACAGCTCCAGAAGTACCTGATAATGGAATACAGCACACCTGGCCTTGACAGCATGCATGTTTCTATGGAGCATTCAACATTTTTTACTGCAGAGAAGACCAGGAGAATCAGTCTTTTGTGAGACTAGCTTTAGGCTGCAATCTGGGTAGTTACCTTTTTAACTCTATTTAATGAGAGTAATGGCTTTTTTGCAGTTCAAAGATGTGACCTTCCTTGCCCAAACCCCTCAAATCCACTTCTGTTTTTTTCAGTACCATTGAAGAAGTCTATCCCCATATATCAGCATAGGATGCTTCCTTAGTTTGCTGTTATTTACCGTACTCTAGATGAATTTCAACAAAGGAAATGTAAGAACGACATAAAAAGCTCTTTTGAGTGCACTGTGATCCCAAGAAGCCAGTTTGGAGCTGTGCTGTCAGGCCACCATCCTGCATCAAACTCGGTATATAATCTTTCCATCTCAAGATTAGGTCCTTCTACAGCCATCCTTTCTTCCCCCCTTCCTCCAAGTAATCCTTGCTATTTGCTTACATCATGCATTTATGTATTTTATTAAACTGTGGATCTGATTTCCCATAAGCATAAACAATGCCAGCTGAGCACCACAGCTCATGACGTGTATCATCAAGGATGACTCTGAACCCCACCACAGCCCCTCATTTCCATTGCTGAGCATTTCATACCCACACTTCAAAGACCATGTGATCCCAAATTGGACTTTTCTAGAGATAAGCTGCTGGACGCACTGTGCCACACTCACAGTTGGAAAGAAATGTTTAGCTTGACATAATTACCTCAACCATCGACTATATCATCTGATGAGAGCCCTTCCATCATGTGACATCCCTGGAGGCATATTCCCCCCTCAGCTGTGCAGGCATTTGAGAACCGCTGGGAGCTGCACCCTCAGCCTGCATGCTGATCTACAATGAGCAAATGTTGCTCAAACAGTTTTTGTCAGTACTGATTTACTCGCCTTGTTTGTGTGCTTGGGGTTTTAATATTAGCATGAGAAGTCTTCGCTGCTGATGTATTTGACATCTTGCCATTGGTCCATTAGGATTTGGTTGAGCATTGTACATTATTTTTAATTTGCATTCACAGTATGCTCAGTAATAACTCACTCTGAATTCTAGCAATGGATGCTGTGAATTTGTATTAACAGCAGCACTGACTTGTGCAATGTGTAGTAAAATTATTTGCAAAAGAATACTTACTGCTTTTTGTCCTTCAGCATAGGAAATCAGAATTTCCAAATAACAACAGAGACTTTTCTTCCCAAATTGTTCCTAGGATAATTGTAATGGGAAGGATTCAGCTTGGACGGAAATCACTGACACAAGCTGCTGTTGATGCCAACAGTTTACATGGTTTCAAAAAGCCATTAGACACAATTATGGAAGAAAAATCCATGAAAGACGACTAAACACACAGATAGCTCTGGTGTAGAAATTCCCTGCACTGTTGATTGCTGGAAGCTGAGAAAGGATCCTAGGGACGGATCACTGCACAGTTCTTCCCTAGGAGAAGTGTCCCTGCTACTGGACACCGCCTGAAGAACATGCTGTTCTAGCCTGACCCAATATGGCCTTTCTTATGGTGTCACTTTAAATAGTCATGCTGAAGTCACTTACAAATAAGAGAGAACAAGGGGGAAAAAAAAAAAAAAAACCCAAAAAAACCCCCACCTCCCTTCAGGTTAATAACCTTAAAGTTTTGGGGTTTCTGCATTAAAAACCTCTTCTTTTATCTAAGCAGAATTCAGATGCTCTTCCCCCTCACCAGCTTCCCTAGGAAGAGCACACACGCTGGACTCCAGCACAGTGATGGGCATTTCACTGCCCGCAGTGCCCTTCACTGGATGAAGCCCTGCATGGTAAAAGCACCAATTTCCAGTAGGTACTCGCCTCAACTTTGCTTCTGCTACAAGATACATTTAGGCAATGAATGTTTATCTGCCCCAGGGGAGGATCACAATTGCTAAGGAGAAACTGGTTACTTGGTTAAACTGTAACAGAGGAATCTGGTGAAGCACGCACACACAGGCAAAACGTTATTCCGACAAACAAAAATCATAGCCCGTTTACAACAGTGAAAAATCGTTACTTTTGTGCACAAAGACTGTTTTGCTGTCTGAATGTAGTTGTTACATTAATATTTTTACTAAAGCCTCATTTGTAAGTTATAGGACACAAAATCCTGCCCTGAAAAAATAGTGAAGACTGAAAAAGCATAGCAGCAACAGCCACAAAAGGTGGTTATTTGAGTTGGAAAATGTCTTTGTTTGTTTTTTTTTTTTAAATGGGGTACAGGAATGCACTGGGGTTTGCCATTTTTATTTTGTGAAATGACGGACAAATTGATGTCCTGAAGTGAAGCAAACACCTCAAGTCTTGCTCCTTGTCATTATTTAAACTGTGTTACACAGAATGTTCAGGGTTGGAAGGGACCTTGAAAGATCATCTAGTCCAAAACCCCTGCTAGAGCAGGATCACCTAGAGCAGGTCACACTGGAACACGTCCAGGTGGGTTTTAAATGTCTCCAGAGAAGGAGACTCCACAACCTCCCTGGGCAACCTGTTCCAAAGCCCCATGACCCTCATAGTGAGAAAGTTTTTCCTTATGTTTCTGTGGAACTTCTCATGCTCCATTGCCCCTTGGCCTATCATTAGACATAACAGAGAAGAGCCTGGCTCCATCCTCCTGACGCTCACCCTTTACATATTTATAAACATTAATGAGGTCACTGCTCAGTCTCCTGCAAGCTGAAGAGACCCAGCTCCCTCAGCCTTTCCTCATAAGGGAGATGCTCCACTCCCTTCATCACCTTTGTGGCTCTGCGCTGGACTCTTTCAAGCAGTTCCCTGTTTTTGAACTGAGGGGCCCGGAACTGAACACAGTATCCTAGATGAGGTCTCACCAGGGCAGAGTAGAAGGGGAGGAGAATCTCCCTCGACCTACTAACCACACCCCTCCTAATCAACCCTAGGATGCCATTGGCTTTCTTGGCCACTAGGGCGCATTGCTGGCCAATTGCAACCAAATGTTGTCTGAAATGGTGTGTGGAAATAAAAAGTTGTGAAATGCAAGGAACCACTGACTTTCTCCCAGCTTGAAATGTGTTTTGATGGATTCTTTGGACTTTCCCCCCCCTAAAAGTACACACATCGACCCCAGTAAAAATACCAAAACAGTAGTCTCACACCACACCTCCCTCTGGGGACTCTAATGCTTTGCCACAACATAGCACTCCAGTTTAACTGAGTATCTTCAGTACCTTTCTCTTCCTAATTGTACCAGTCATCATCTTTCCTGTTTGCAAGAACTAATACCCCTATGACAGCCATGGCTTAGATAAGAAGGCAGTGTTAGGAAAACATTTAATGAATGTTAATTGCTCCTTAATATGATTTAGCTGCTGGAAGTAAGAAGGCTAAGCTACCTCCATGTGACCAGCAGCCCTACAGGCACCACCACCAGACTCCTTTCCAGATGCAACCCTGTCGACCTGGGGGGCAGCAGCCCTTCACAGATGATACCCAAGGCTACATTTTACTTTTCCAAATTAGCAGCTAAGTAGGGTTGTAGGAACTCAGCAACAAAGTCATCATGACACCACCTGGCTGATTAGTGATCTCTTCCTTCTGTGCAAGCCAGCAATTATCAGTTCCCACTGACTTCTGAAGCAAATGGGAATGAGAGGCTGGGGGATGCTGCCAAGCTGCAGCAGCTTCCAGCTGTCGGGAGGAGGAAGGGATGGGACACAGTCACAACGCACACTGCTCAGTCTCTTGTCTTTTCCCCTTGTGGCATCTTTGGCACCTGTGCCTCTATCATTTTGACTCTCTCTGTTATGTTATCTGACACTATCACTTGTGACATGGCAACATGATGCAAGAGAAACCTGATCTTTGAATCCAGCATTCCTAAATTTGAATCCTGATTTCTCATTGATTTTCGTATCACCCTTTAGTAAGGTCACTTAACCTCTCTAGTATGCTGCCTCTAGCAGGAGATTAAAGCTGGTAACACCTAGAGATTTTATGACAATCAATCAATAAGTGTTTGTAAAGTTGTTGGTGAACAACAAGCATCAAGTGACAAGGATAATTTAAACAGATATCGTTTATAATCATCCCATTTTCTTTGCAAGAACTTTAATATGACAAAGAGTAACCTTCTGATCCAGGAAAAAAAATATCTCTACTGATATTATAGACTGGTGTTGGCAGCAGATCTCTAACTTGAAATATGATGTCCTCACTGACATCACTAAATTTCCCATGGATTAGCTGACAGTGATACTCCAGGGACTCAAGGGAAAACTGTGTAATACAGAGTGAAATAACAGCAAGGGGAAAATAGTTTTCTGGACTGTAATTCTTAGTCTTCTTTCATTCAGAGCTGAAATAGAACACTACAAGACTTTCTAAAATTAAGTAGCCATTAAATACTCTGTTAATAAATATTATGAAATAGTTGATAATAGCTCCTAGCATGAACAGAAGCCATTAAGTTTTACAGAGGCACCAGTAGGATTGAAGTTTCTAGTACCTGCTGTCAGTGGACACATACATACTTTGAAAAGCTTGACTGTTGGCCTCTATACATTAACATAGATTGACAAGGATAGATCTAAAGCCAAAGTAAGTTTTTCAAAATGATGAAACACCTTAATGTTCAAGAGCTTTATGACTCATGACGACTGAAGTTCTGAAGAAGTTTGCTGTTTTGGAGAAGTCTTAACACTGGCTTTCTTTCTCTATTTTAAGTAGTTCAAAGCCACGAGGCCAACTGAGCTGTGGTCTCCGCAGACTGAGTCAGTCTGATATCTGCTACCCCTCGGTGACACTATCCTGCAACTGCTGCTCCCAACAGCGCCGCTCACCCTAAAAACCGATTAGGTATTTCCCGACACAACCCATCCCAGCTGCTGCTGTGCCTCTGATGGACCATAGACATGCTGCTTCTCATTATCGTTATTTAACCACTTACCAGTCACAGTACCAAGTCCCTTGTTGCTGCATTCGTATAGCTGCAGCAGAGATTTTATTTTGAGGCTTTCCAGCCATTGTCTGGGAACATAAGAAAAGCAGCTCTGAGGCTTAAGGGAGCACTTGCAGATACAGAAACCGGGAAGGAGAGGGGCAAATCGGCAGAAACAGCGTGTCAGCGGGCTCACGACTCAAAGGCTGCTGCAAGGTACAGCAGCACCTCTGCTACCTACCCTCTTAATATAGCGGGCCTAATTAACAGCACCCTGTCACCTTACTGGGTTTCTCACAGCAGTGATGGGCCTTGTGGAAAAAAACCACAAGCGACTAAGTGCACGATTAGGTAAAAAGATGCAAACACACTACAGAAACATTGGCAAATAGATTTTATAACGCCAAAACAAAGCGAGCAGCACCGAATCTCATAAATAAATAAGTTAAAGAGCTATTAAAAGCAGCAGCGACCCCAGTGCCCCAGCCGAGGCTGCCCGGGCCTCCCCCGGCGGCCCCCGGGCGGGTGGCGGCCCCCCCACGCTGATCCCGCCGCCTGCACCCGCTCTCCGGCACGGCGGCCCCCGCGCCCTTCTCCGTTCAAGTTTCGACAGCGTTTTAACTCCCCTGCCTCACAGGGTCATCGCCCCGCCGCCTTCGCTATGCAGAAACGCCCCGAGCGGCCGCTGGCAAAGGCCGCCCGGGTTCCTCCGTCACGGCGCGGCAGCTCGCCCAGCCGAGCCGCGCCCCCCGCCGGCATCGCCGCCCCGGCGTCCAGCGGGGAAAACCGAGGCGGGCAGCCCCCCGCCCAGCCGCCTCCCGTACGGTCGCCGCCGCCGCCCACCCGGGAACTTGCCCGGGGAGCACCGGGACGCTCGCCTGAGGGGAAAGTTTGGCGGAAAGCCGGGCCGGCCACCAGCGCCTGCAGCCCCCGCGGGCAAGGCCCCGAGCAGCGGCCGCTGTAGGACAGGGGCTGATGGCGGCGGCGAGGGGCGGGGCGGAGAGACCCTGTGGCTGCCATGGCCGCCTCCCCCTCCCCGCAGGCTCCCTTAAATACTATGGGGCGGCCGTAGCTGCGGCGGGTGCCGCTGCCGAGCGCACCATGCGGGCTGTCATCGCCTTGGCCGCGGCGCTGGGCAGCCTGCTGGTCGGCGGCTGCATCCTCCGGCTGGGCGGCCAGCAGCCGCTCCGCGCCAGGTAGGGCGGCCGAGGGGCCTCGCCCGCCGCGGTGGGGCTGGGGGCGGGAGTGCCTGGAGCCGGCTGGGGAAGAAGGAGCAGGACGTGGCGAGACCCCCCACGGGAGAGGGGCGCGGCGGAGGCCGGGGCGGTGCAGGCTCCCCCCGGTGCAGGCTCGGCTCGGCTGGGCTCGGCTCGTCTCGGGTGTTCGCGGCGTGTGAATGATTCGTGGGGAGGAGACCGGCGCTGCTCACGCCTGGCGATGTTCAATCACTGGTTTTGACAACTTTGTTTTCCCGTCTCGCTTGCCAGGGGCTGGGAGGAGGACGCAGGAGTAGCTACTGTGACGCCGAAAGTGGTGCGAGCCCTCAGGTCCCCCCTAACGTCCCTTCCTCAGACCGAGAACAGGTACGGGCTGCCCGCCTTCAGCCACCGGCAGCGTGGGTCCGTGTGGCAGGGTCTACAGAGGCAGAAATTTGCCTTCGCTCCAATTCATTCTTCCTTTTGTTTTGGCAGCTTAATCAGAGAGAGCATTGGAGACTTATTAGACCGAGAAAATGAGAATTCACTTTACCCGTAATAAATTATTTGCTCACAGGCCCTCTTAATGACGGCTGTCACTCTGCTGTTGGTTTTGAGCCCAATAAAATGTTGCGCACGGCAGTTTTGTTAACATATGATGCAAAAAAGTGCTGGCTGAATGGCATGTTCCAGGTATTCTTCTTTCCAGAAAGGTGGAGCTGGAGCAGGGTGATACTGTTACCATTTTTTTAATGTGTGTTTAATTAAAAATACAGATTTCTCCTTTAAAATCTCTGAGATGAAGGTGACACATATGAAGCCTTTTTAATGTTTTGTAGCATTCCGTTTCGTGGGAACCCTTTTGCTTGAGCTTTTAGATCAGCGTAGATCTTTGCTATGCAGCCTGTTATTTTTACACTGTGAAGTTTAATATGAAAATAGTTGGTAAAATTAGATGTGAAACAAGTCGTATCTTACATGCAGGCTTCAATATTAACAACTGTGTTTTCGTGCTCTGGAGTCTTCACACGGTAGGAGAAATAATAGTGCAGAAGAGGGTGGTGTAATCTACACGTGAGATACTACTGTGTAAGAAGTAGTTTGCAAATGTTTTTGCTATTCTGTTTTACTTTTTATGGCCTCGTTAACCTTGTGGTGCCAGTGATTATTATACGTTAATATATATCATGGTCGAAAACACATGATAAAAATTAGATAGAACTTGGGAACTGGGTCTTAATGGGAACTGTGACATTCTGGTTTTAGTGGAGTCAATGGTGACAATGCAGTTAACCTTACTGAGGCCACTGTTGCACCCAGTCTAGCTGAGTTTGAGGTTGAAACAACATGCTTTCCCTAAGCAAACGCAGGTGATGTTAGTCATAGTAACCATTACAGTGTACCCTGACAGTAAGTTTCTCACGCGTTTCCGATGAGAGACCCTTGTGCTTCCTGCCTCAAAATTTAGAACTTTCACAAGCCGTATTTTAGTCTTTCAGAATTAGAGTGAAACAAAAGGAACGGGAACATTTGCAGAATTCTAACTGCTGTTATGTGCTTCTAGCCTGCTTCTCCCGTGCTTATTTTTTTCAGTTTCTGCTTTTTTTTTTTCCCCCCTTCTTTTTAATTCCTTACAATTTCTTGGTTTTATGGTATGTACTCTGTTCTGCTTTGGTTTTTGTAGCTGTCACTCCGTTCTCCTCTCCACTCTGTTTTGTGTTATGTCTGTGGTTCCCCCCCTGCCCCATCTTATACTCTCCTTTTTCCATGCTAGTTTCTGAGCTGCAATCTCCTTCCACTCAGCTCCGTGTGCTAAACCATGGAGTCAAATTGACTAGAAATGCTGGCAGAGAGCACTTTAGAGAATAGTCTAGCTCCTTCCCATCTGCTGTTAGCACGCTCACAACTGGAGCAAGGAAAGTGGAAGCAACACATGATGAAGAGAGCTGAAAATTCATGGGTCAGTTTTTAATCTCTGTAATAAGGCAAGTGAGCGTGAGATTTTAAATACACCTTTTTTTTTTTTTCTCTCCCCTTAATCTGCTTGGAGAATTTTGGCACCAATTCAGAGCTAGTTTTGATCAACCTGAAATTATATTCCTTCGTGACTAAGTGACTGCAGAAGTGTGACAAGTAAATCATTCATCAAATAAAGTTTTGTTGCACTCTAGCTCCTGTAACCGTAGTGTCTGTCTTTGGAGGGTTGTCTTGCTGGCTGTATTGAAAAGAGGATGTTCTTTCTCACCTGAGTGACTATGCTCAGTAAGCTGGCCTGACAGGAGTTTGTGGTGCATGTTTGGCTTATGAGGCAGGAGAGAGAGCTGCTGGACTGACCAGGAGCTGTTATTTAATCCAGAGAGCAGCTGGACTGGGCAGGGAGCCATGCTGGAGGGGTTTGATCCAGGCAGCAGCTGGACTGAGCCTGGCTGAGCGCCATACTGGAGAGATCTGATCCAGAGAGCATCTGGACTCATTCAGGAGACTCAGACCAGTCCCACAGTGATGGAGATGGATGGTCTGGTCCATAGGAATTAGATTCTAGTCTGTGGTGGAGTTTTGCTGCAGTATCCATGAGTAAAGAACATGAAGAACAGAAGAGTCCTTAGTTGAAATAGATTGTACAGAGGTTAGCGAATTCTTCAGTCAGATGAGGCTACATTAGTATATTGATGCATAAAACTGGGGATAACCTATTGGTGCAAACTTCCTGAAGTATGGTTCTCCTAAAGTGCCCTGGTGGTTTGAGTAGCATTGCTGTGTTGCTGACAGCAATGTTCTTCCCTGCGTAAGAGTTGGACGATGTGCATAGATGTTAAGTTAGGCTCTGATTTCTTCTTCAGTTTGATGCATTTTTCTGGAAAGCTAAGATTTTCTCAGCAACTTTGGTGGGAGGATCCAGGAAAGAAAAAAGAAAGTGACCGGGAACTATCCTTCTTGAACTCTTAAGTAATCTGGACAATCTTCAGAGTTACAAGCTAGTCTTTCTTCTTATCATGATTTCTTTTGCTGTTGGAAGCATATTTGTAACCAGACATCTCCTGAAGAATCTCTAAGGCCCTATTATTCTGTTGCCTTGCAATATTGAAACCTAATCTGGTCTTTTACTTTGAATAATTCTTTTAAAGGATGAAACTGAAGGATGAAAGAATGAAAAGCAGGAGATTGGCTCAGACTGTCATAGATACTTAGGCAGCTGTTATGCACAGCAATGTTTAATTAGCTGATGACCAGGCAACTAAAGTTCTCTGAAGATCTGTGTCTTAGTAAATAACCTTGAAGATGCAAATTGTCTCTTACAGGACATTTATTACCACTTTTTTTTCTTAAGTGTTAGATAACTTGAACAATGTGACTGCCTCTACAGTGTGGCTTCCAGTTTTTGTCTTCAGTTTATTTCACAGCCTGCTGTTGCCTGTTAGTACGGTTTTTTACTTATTAAAAAAAAAAAAAAAAAGCCATTGTTAGTAAGATTTTTCTAGTAGTTCCCCAATTTTTTTGTGGTATCATTTACACCACAATACTATGGTTTTCTGTCAAATCCTCGAGTCTATGCCTCATGCTATCCTCTCAGGTTTTTAAGCTGTAACTGCAAGTAGAGCTTCAACTTGCTTAAGACAACACTGCAACCAAAAGAAGTCTTGCACTTGTCCCACCTTTAGACATTTGGTTTTCCTTCCCTCCTTCTCCGCCCAAGCTGTTTGTGACAGCATATTTGTTTGTGTGGTCAGAGCATTAATAGCAAAATAGAGGGCTCAGTACTGCTAGTGCTTATCAGGGAAAGGTGACCATGATAAGAGGAGCTAGGTCTTTTCTTTCTTATGGTGCCCAGGGTGCGCTCTGTTAAATTTGGGCAAAAATTCTACCTCCTTTTGTACTGCCCAGGAATATGTAGTGGATAAAGAATGACAGCTCCTTCAAGGGAAGGGCAAATAGTTTTCTCAAGCACTATTTATATATACTTTATATACAAATAATAACAAGGCAGCAGTACCCTGAAGAGCTGACCACTACCACTCTGTAATACTGTTTGTGTCACCAATTTTAAGGCATTCACTTGCTATTTCCCTAACTTACTCCTCTGTCTTCGCAGATCCAAGGCAAGTACAGTGTAGAGACTGTTTGGGTAATGGAACAGTGGGAGGAAGTGATTGAGGAGCTATGAGTAAACAAGTTAGTATTAATACAGTGTGCCATAGTGTTGGTTTCTTCAATTCCTCTCTCAGCAGCAGATCTTTATGCAGGCCTAGGGAATAAACAGCTATACTTAATTAAGTATGCTACAGGGACCTGTACATTCTGTCTCCTGTCAAAATATTGCATTCTGGCAGGCAGAAGGGGAAGAAGAGGCAGGCTATTATCACAGTTATGAACAGTAGCTTAGTATATTGCACAAATAATTTTCTACAGTTTAGATTAGTCAGCACTGGTGGCCACTTTGCTAATTTTACTGCTCCCATAATATTTTCCCCTTCATTCCCAAGTGATGCATGCAGACGTCTTTTAGGAGCACATTTCTAAGATGTGCCTCATGTATTAGTTGTGTCTAAATGAATAGGTGTTCAGTTGAAAGCTGCTGCTGGGACACACGTTCTCACAGTGGTGAAAGGTTTTCCATCCTCATTCTGTTCACCTGGTCCAAGTGAAACTGCTCTGTCATTCTATCGTGTGCTATTTTAACATGAATTTAGTGTAAGTACCTTATCCTTTTCACTTTACAGCTTGCAGCTTGTCTTAAAGACCTGATTTAGCATTCCTTAGATAAGCAAAACCTTCATGAGAAGTTGAACAAGGAGAGCAGGATCACCCTTTCACAGTTACTGTGATTAATGTTACAAGACAAATTCTTACTCCCATGATTTGATAAAGCCATTTTTGTAGCCCATTTCACTGAGCATTTAATTTGTGTATTGCCTTATTAATCAAGGTGTTGTGAACCTTAAAAACGTCACCAGATTCTTATCATCTGATTAATATGAAATAGTGTCAAAGAAAGCACTTAAGAGCATTCTTCCTAAGGAAGTATGGATTACAGGTTTTTAATAGTATTCAACTAATAGAGTATGAGGTTTAAATGTAAATTAGTTTCTTCAAGGGAGGGATTAAGACAGAAGGTATTAATAATCTGAATAGTGTTGTTCAGTGCCGCTTTGGTAGGATATAAATGTTATAAATGTGCAGTTTTGCATGCAGAAGTTACCCTTTTTAGCTGTAGATGCTCAGCTGGAACAGGGTTCAGAGGTCTGTGCTAATCCAGGAAGCCACAGAAAGTTGTTGTAAAACTAGTTCTGCTGGGAACAGAGTGAATAAAGCCAGGGAGTGGGATTTTTCCTTACATTCAGTGTGGACTTAATTTTTGCTGAAATTAGGGGTGAAATTCTCATTGCTTTCAGTGTTCCCAGACAGGCCAGTCCTGAGCTCTTTGGCAAATCTCACCCTACATTCTTTCAGCTGCTTCCAGATGATTTTATGGAAATTCTGGAGGATTGGCCTTTCGGTCCTGGGCATATCTTTATGTTATGGTATAATTCACAGCACCATCTCTTCTTTTTCCAGCTGCTTTTTTTTTTTTTCTTTTTTTCCCTCCTCCTACTCTTCATCCTTTTGTCATCCATTTAATGTCCATTCATTTTTCTACTCTGATAACTGTTCAGGGTTGAGTTTGGTTCTGTTTTTAGAGGGCTTCCCTTTCCTTTCCCTCCCTGTACCACTGCTCCCTCAGAACTCTATGTTAACTGAGGTACCTCTCTGCCCAGTGATTCCCTGCACTAAGGCTCCTTACAGTCTCAAGACTGAATGCTACAGGTTCAGCAAAAGGGCCATGGACTTTCCACACAGTTTCTCTATTTCTTGTTCTAAAGGTGGGTGCCATCCTTGTCATAAAGAATTTCACGGTTTAAGGAGCTGTCGTCTTCTTGACAGCAAGATATAGAATAACAATGTGCTGATAAATATGGCACATGGTCTGAAGCTACTGTGGATTTATTAAAGTACAGATGGTGTGCTTTCTGAGTTCCTAGAATTACCATAGGAAGTATGTGGTCCTCAAGCTGTTCATATAAGATTAAAAAAAAAACCCCTTGTTTTTCAGATTTTGGCCACTGTGGTTGCCTTTGAGAACATCTAAACCCTAAGGGAAACGCGGCAGAGAGATTTCCCTGTTTCATCAGTTTTAGGAGTTCAAGCCAAAAGAATATAACATGTTTTCCACTTCAAGCTCGCATCTAGGTTAAGAGTTTTCAACATTAGTTGAATGTAGCCTGGTATCTTTGTTGTTAGGCATGTTATCTGATTTCATTGCAGAAGTTTGAGTGCGTTTCTAAGGCCTGAACAAAGACTGTCATTCACTAGGTTAGGTAAATTAATTTAGCGATACTGTTGCCTAGCATAACTGTCCTAAGTGATCAGAAATGTAATTGGACAACTCTGCAATGAGTAATGCAGTAGGCAGTCTGGACTGCCCCTTGCACATCCCTTTTATCTGAATGCAAATATCTTTCACTCATGGGAAGCAGAAGATTCTGACAGTGAAACAGAAATTTGGAAATTTAACTTTTACTAGAGTGAACCTCTGTTTTGCACGTGTGGCAAATAAATTGTTTTATTTTTGCATCTTTTTGCACATGTTGTGGTTTATCCCCAGCAGGCAGCTAAACACCATGCCGCCATTCGCTCACAGCGGGGCAGGGAGGAGAATCAGCAAAAAGAAGTAAAACTCGTGGGTAGAGCTAAGAACAGTTTAAGAATGAGAATATAATAATAATGATGAATATAGTAAAAAGAGAGAGAAATAAAATGCAAGAAAAGACAAGTGATGCACGCTGCAATTGCTCACCACTGATGCCCAGACAGTCCTTGGGCAGCGATCAGCCCCTCCCAGCCAACTCCTCCCAGTTTATATACTGAGTGTGACGCTCTATGGAATATCACTCTGGCTAGTTCAGGTCAGCTGTCCTGCCTATGCTTCCTCCCAGCGTCTTGTGCCCTGGTAGAGCATGGGAAACTGAAAAATCCTTGACAGGATAAGCACTACTTAGCAACGACTAAAACATCGGCATGTTATCAGGCGTGTTATCAATGCTACTCGTGCACTAAGTCAAAACCACAGCGCTGCACCAGCTACTAGGAAGAAAATTAACTCCATCCCAGCTGAAATGAGGACAGTGTCATATACAGAGTGTCGAGTAAATTGTATGTGGAAATAGCCCCGGAAGAAGCATTTTGGTGATATATCTTGTGCCTGCATTACATGGATAAAGACTTTGGATTAAAATTTGTGTCTGGTTTTCCCCACAGTTCTGCCATTTTCACCAATCCTTACGTGTGTCATGGAAAGGGAAAGAAAGACTCATTCCATTTTTCTCTCCTTGATGGCTGTTAAAGTAATTGTCAGGAATTAATGACAAAACAGAATAGGGATTTATTTTGCGCATTTGTTTTTTATCTGACTTCTTCCTTTTAGAATTCTTCAAGTCTGTATCAAAATCTGTGCATAAAAAGTAATTGTGTATTATAAACGAGGCAACTTGCTTCAGCTCATCTTAGTGCTATGCATTTTAAAAAAAGTAGAAGTCCATTGAGCAAAGTTTGCACTTGGTTGAGAGAGTATTTATTCACTGCCCCACTGAACTCGGGACATAACTTAATAGGAAGCTGCAAGGACTTTGTAATGGTTCTCTGCACAGAGGTGAAACCCACTTGTGGAAGAACGTTGGTTCTCTGACGATGCTGCAAACACACCTCGCAGTGAGCTGATCAAGCCCAGCTGCTTACCCTGGCCTGCTCCTCCTGACAGGCTTCATATGCTAAAGAAGGTCTCATCTGGCCAGATGTGGTTCAGAAGGGCTGAGGCCGGCATCTTGATTTTCAGTTGTGATGAAAGACTTATTTGTAGCTGTAACATACGCTTAGCTTATGATATCAATAGTTGTTTATTTAAGGTGCTGTTGATGCAGCTACGCTTTGCCTGTAGCTGTTTCTCTTGATTTTTAGGCTGGTGCTGCACGAAAAAGAATGATTTGAGCTTACTGGGTTAAAGGAGCAAGGGAGAGGAGACATGATTTAGTGCTAACTCAGTTTATTTGGGAAACTGGTGTTGGGTTCTTTTGTGAAAGGGTCTGCGTGGTTCTCCAGTGTAGACAGAACCATTCAGACCAAGCTGCAATAAACCTATGTGTGTAAGTGGTGTAGACAGAAAATTTGTTGGCATGCAACATAGTAAGATCTGCTGAGTTGTTTGCTCTGAGCTGTGTGCTCTGAGAGCCTTCTGCCCTCAAACTTGCATCTTGCTCCTTGAAAAAGAGTTAGATGAGGAGCTGTATGCAAGATCAGCCAAGGAGCTCCCAGTAGGTAGTGCCAGCTGTTACTATCTATTAAAGTCACTGCAGAACTGAAAGGACAGAGGTTATGTCATGTTGTTTCACCATTGCCCTCAGCAAGGGTCATGCAGACTGTATACTTCCTTAGGGTACTGCAATGTATAGTGGGAAGAAGTTCCTGATTGTGGAAAGGAAAGGAGAGAGCTGATCTCTCTCAGCTGCATCCTACATCCTGGGTGGATTGCTCCTATCGAGTGACTGATTCACTACAAAATTCATGGGCAATGGAAAAAAGAAGGAAAGGTACTTTGTTTCTTTTCCTCCAATCATAGCTATGAACATGTCAGTCAGTTCAGTACCAAAATAAGCAAGCATTTATTTTGCTTTTTCTTCTTCAGTCAGTCTTTTCATTTGAATTAGGATTTTAGTTGTTTGGGAAGGCTCAGAGGAGACCTTATCAATACCTGAAGGGAGAGTGCAAAGAGGATAGAGCCAGGCTATTCTCAGTGGTGCCCCGTGACAGGACCAGAGGCAATGGGCACTAACTAAAGCACAGGAGGTTCTCTCTGAACATCAGGAAACACTTTTTCACTGTGAGGGTGACTGAGCACTGACAGGTTGTCCAGGGAGGTTGTGGAGTCTCCACTCTTGGAGATATTCAAAAGCCGTGTGAACACAGTCCTGGACAAGTGGCTGTAGGTGGCCCTGCTTGAGCAGGAGGTTGGACCAGTTGATGTCCAGTCGTGCCTTACAACCTCAGCCGCTCGGCGACTGGGTGATTTGAAATGCCATCTTTCCCAAGTAAGAGCTTCAAAATCAGCTTGTCAGAAATCTTGTTGATAAGCAGTCTCTGTCTTTTAACAGGTGAAGGTGATGGGTGTTGGTCCTTGTTAGCAAAAGGAGTGATGGTTCAGAAGCAGAGTGCATTGTGTACAAAGCAGGAAGAGCCTTTCTTTTTGTGTGTGAGTGCCTCTGTACAGATATGACTCGGTCGTTATGTGTTTCTAAGAACAGCACGGGTTGTGGTCACTGCTGCAGCTCACACCCAGGAGTGAATGACACAGCATCTATGTCTTCTGTATTTTTAATTCTGGTTTGGACAAATAGGTCGCAGTGTCCAAGTGTTCCATAAGTCATGAATGAGTGGAAAGAACCCAAAAGGAACAGGGCTGGGGGCGGGGAGAGGAAGATGGTGAGGAGCAAGGAAAATAAAAATACTAGAGGAAAAAACCTTCATGGTAAATGACAATACGCACGGCAGAAGGCCGATGACAGAAGGGGCTGATTGTATGAGATCGAACCTAGATACAGGGTGAATGGAGGTGAATGGAATAAGACCTTGGTATCTCAGTCATTTATTAATTTACAGTTCAATCTTCTACTGGGACTGCCAGCGAAAGAGGACCACGCAGGAGTTTAGTGAAAATAAGGCAACAGGAATTAAAGATCACTGTCTGGCACTTGCCTTGGTTTCTTTTACAAATATTTATTCTCGCTGTGTAAATAAAGAATAAACAAGGGAGGAAGTATTAAGCTCAAGTCAATAATTCCAGGTCCAAGTAGAAAGATCCACTTCACCTGTGGTGTTTCCTGTACATATTGTACTGGCTCTGAATATTGCATTTCATCAACCACTTCAGGAAATCACATATGCTAAATATTTTACTGGTGGATAATTTCAATACCTTCAAAATATAGTGCTCAAGAGGCTTCCCATTTAATTCCTTTGTTTTAATTACATTTTCTGATTACAGTGTAAAGCAGAAATTGTAATTCAGACTGTGAAATTGGGTTACTTTAAAGAATCAAATATTTTATAGTTACTAGCAACAAACTCCCCTTTTATACAAGAGCTTCACAACAGAAGTCAATAAGATTTCTTTGGTAATGTTTTCAGCAAAATCAACAGTTATTAATCTTATTGTCATAGCAAAGTAAATGTGACAGCATTGCCAGAATATGTTCTCTATTTTAAAGTTTGTTGCTTTTTCTCTCCCCCCCTCTTTCCTTTGACAGAACAACTGTTAATAAAAATGGATTTTACCAGTTTGAACAGGCTTCAAAATGTAAGGCAATTCAGGACAACATTTTGTCATCATCTATCAAGAAGAAAAGGTAGGTGTTTGCTGTGCTTTATGTTTTGTTTTCTCTAAAACAGAAAGGCAAAAGATTGTCCTCTTCTACATAATTCTCGATGGTATTAATGTGGAGCTATACAACAGGAAACTGCAACTGTTCGACCAACGTTTGCCTGCATTTTTCTTTCACATGAATTACATCTATTTGAGGTTGGATTTTTTTGTTTGCTTTGTTTTCACAATATAACTCAACAAGATTTCTCCTTGCCAGTTAGCAACATTTTATTCCAAGACACTCACAAAAAGGTTGAACAGAATGTGAGGTATAATTTCATTCAAATTCTTTGCCACTTTTGGAAGTGAAAATGGGAGAAGCAGCTCATTGCTTTTGATATGTAACATTTTGCCAATATGGACGCACCAATAAATAAAACATTGTAAATAAGAAAGGCTTCCCATTAGGACTGTGTTCCAGCTTAAAATTAATTATGTGCCATGGTGTCTTTAAAATGGAAAGCTTTTTTAACTCCATTTGTGAAGAGAAGAGAAATTGAATGAGAAACAAAAGCTCTGCTAAAAATAATTATGTACCTCTTCCCATTCAAAGGACTGGAGAAGTCAAATTTTTCCTTAACACAGAAACAACATTAAATATGTTTATGAAACTTTTCCTGTCTTTTCTGCCCCCTCTTCACTTTCTCATTGTGTTTTAAGATCTTTCACCTGTTTTTAAGTCACCATATTACCAGCATTTTGCCTTTACTCTTCTAATTCTATTTTACTCCTTTATGTAACCTCTTCTCCCACCAACATTCCCTCCTCATCAACACCATGATCGCTAAAGCTCTTTAGTCTTTTTGGCAGGTGTTAGACCACTGTTACTGATGCATTGCTAGTGAGAGCTGAAACAGAGACTGGCAAACAGAGATCAAAGAATACAGCTGACTGAAAAATTGAGTGATTAAGACCAAGAGCACAACCAGTCACTGTATTGCCTCCAAAATCCAGTTATAGCTATATAAATGTTGTTGTTTATCCCTTGTATTACGAAGTTGTAATACAGCTGTAATGGGCTGCAGCAATGCAGATGTGCTCTTCATATCTAGAATGTTTTTGAGATGAGATTGTAGGAGAAACTTTACAAAGTGTGAGATGTTTATCCTTTGGCTAAAGAGAAAGGAGCTGCACCGTTTAACAACGCATAAGATGAATTCGGCAGGTAGGAAGAGAAACTGATGCTTGGAACAAAGGAGCATGGGTTTGCTTTGTGCCATGAATATTGAAACTCATTTCCCTTCACTGAGATGAGTTGCAGGGATCTCTGTTCTTTTTTCAAGGTGTGACCCACAGGCATGTATATAAAAGCTTTATATTGTAGCTCTAGACTTTCGGTGACATTCTGGACACTTGCCTCTTAACTTGGCAGAAAGGGAAAAAAAATACCAGTCTAAAGCTCGTCAAATGATTTGATGGTAAAAAATGCTATGTAAGTGGGAAGTTATTATTATAGCAGGTATGCACTGGTGGTGATAAAGAGCCTGAAATGCTGAATTTTGCTGGCAGTTTTCCATTTTTATTCTAGAGCAAGCCCTGTTCACACTCTTCTGACGACGTGAAAAACGGAAGGTGTTTTGGTAGCATTAGAGTGTCCAAAGGCAAAAGGGATCCTCCTTTTCTCTTGCATTTCGTGCTGGTTTTTTTATTTGTTTCTGTCTTGAACATAAGCTGTCAAGTAGAAATATCTCCTTTTTTCACTCCTGCTGCTCAATGTTCCTTCTAATTAATTTTTTCAAGTAAGTGTTTAGTTTTAATGAGTAACCAGTGGGCTGCATCTGTCTCTTTGTTCTGACAGTTTACCTGTTGTCTCTCTGCTATCTCAATACTTCTGTCCTTGCTGTTGTCCTTTAGATATCTGCCAAAAATTAGAAGATACTTATACTTTGTCAGTGCCTTGACTGTGCATAATAATTCCACCTTAGCCACTGCAGTTAATGTAGAAGGTGACTGCATACCTGACAAGTACTAAAGGCAAAAAAAAAAACCTTCCAGTTGTTACTTTTCAGCATGGCTCATACAGTATGAGTTTCCTACAGCAGCAGGTTATTATAGTGGTTGTGGTGCAGGTGGCAAACAAAAACAGGACAAAACATGTTTCATTCACTATTCTCAGCACCGTAATTATTCTCTTGTCCACGTATTTTTACAGTTCAATTTACCTGAACTTTTTAATCGTAATAATAAAACCCTGTTAGAATGAGTGAATATGTGCTGTAAACCCCTGGGTGCCAGTGGAAAGATATGTGTTGTCCCAGCTCTTTAAAATGGAATAGTGGAGAAGAGGACTGTCTGGGTTACAGCAGAGCCATGAGTTGATACTCTGATGGCCTTCTGGACTGATTCCACTGGAGGAGTGAGTCCCCAAGGGTCCTTTAAAGCAGGAAATACTAAAATAGGCTCTCTGAGAGGAAAACAGAGCTTTCTGGGCTGTAAACCCAGCTGCAGCAAATCCCAGAGCTTCACTTTGAGTCTTTAAAAAAATTAATCTATGGGAATATTGTCTGTATTCAAGTAGAGCTTGTTTCATTGAAGCCTTATAGCAACGTGAGCAGATGTGGCAGCAGCCTTACAGAGCTGACACACTTGAGAGCTCCTGTCCCTCAGGATATGCTGTTGGGATGTCTCTGCTGCTTGCAGCACTGTGCCAGCTCTGGCAAAGATCACAGAATCACAGAATGATAGGGGTTGGGAGGGAGAGATCATCAAGTCCAACCCCCCCTGACAAAGCAAGATCACCTAGGGCAGGCCACACAGGACCATGTACAGGTGGGTTTTAAATGTCTCCAGAGAAGGAGACTCCACAACCTCTCTGGGCAGCCTGTTCCAGTGCTCTGTCACCCTCACAGTGAAGAAGGTTTTCCCTATGTTTAGATGGAACTAAAGATGTTCCATCTAAACTAAACTAACTAAAGTTTGTGCCCATTGCCCTTCGTTCTATCACAGAGCATTACTGGAAAGAGAGTTCTTCTTGACCTCCACCCTTTAGATATTTATAAGCACTGATAAGATCCCCTCTCAGCCTTCTCTTCTCCAGGCTAAACAGCCCCAGGCCTCTCAGCCTTTCCTCATCAGAGAGATGTTCCAGTCCCTTCATCATCCTTGTAGACATCAGCTGGACTCTATCCAGTATTTCCCTGTCTCTCTTGAACTGAGGAGCTCAGAACTGGACACAGTACTCCAAATGTGGCCTCAGTAGGGCAGAGTGGAGAGGAGGAGAGCCTCCCTCGACCTGGTTGACACACTCTTCTTTATGCACCCCAGGATACCATTGGCCTTCTTGGCCACAAGGATGCATTGCTATTCTATGGAGAACTTACTGTCTACCAGAACTCCAAGGTCCTTCTCCATGGAGCTGCTTTCCAGGAGGTCAACCCCTAACCTGTACTGGTGGATGGGGTTATTCTTCCCCAGGTGCAGGACCCTACACTTGTCCTTGTTAAATTTCATTATGTTCCCCTCCATGCAGCTCTCCAGCCTGACCAGGTCACGCTGAATGGCGGCACAGCCTTCTGCTGTGTCAACCACCTCTTCCAGTTTTGTACCATCAGCAAACGCATGAATTCTGGCAGTCTGTCGTGTCCTCGTAAGCCACAGGAGGAGCAAAACTGGGTGCATGAGGTGAGCAGAGGTGGTGTTCTGCCTTGTAAAGACTTGTAAGTGGTGATGTTCTGGGTGAGCTGCTGAGCTTACACTCCTCCGAGGAAGAGTGATTCCATCCAGTAGACACAGTGGAAAGACAGCAATGTTCTTGCATTATAATTGGTGGTTTTACCTTAGGTGCAGCTTCTGTTCCATGTATGAGAGGGTCTTTACGGTTTCTGATAGCGAGTGCCCGTGTTTTTCATGAGGCTTCAGAACTAGCATTGTGGATGATTTTTCTCCTTACCCAATGTTTCCCTGTAGTTTGCTAATAACTTGTCAGTCTGTGCAATTTCTTTCTGTGCTGATGCTAATTTTTCTTTTAATTTCTGTCTCTGATCTTCATCTTATCAATGTCTTTAGGCTATAATTTGCTTTTTATTTTATTTTTTCTCCTGGGTAACGATAGGCTAAGGAACTCTTCATGCTCTGTTATCCTGTTAATTTTTGGAAATTTTCCTGAAGTCCCAGCATCTGAGAGTTATTTGTTGTTTAGCCTTAAGGAGTAAAACTAGATGAGTGATTCAACGTCAGCATAGGCTATTTTGGTCCTGTGCTTCTATTCCATCCTCCCCTGACGTGCACTCCTCGTCCTGTGTTGTGCTGTGCTGGTAGTGACACTTGTTTGACCCCATGGTGAGCCAATTTAGGTAGCAGCTTCAGCAAGAAAGCAGTTCCATTTACTCTGGCTGCGGTTCTAAGGCTAGTACAGCATATCAGCAAGCAGCTGCCAAAATAGGAAGGCCTTGTTCCCAGTTTCTTCACTCCCATCTTTCCTTGCTTATACTGGCTCTGGGGTTTGATGGAATCTTTCCTGATACGGTTTAACACAATAAAGAAGAAGAAAATGTATATGCATACCTTTTTTTTCCCTTCTGAGTTTTTTTTTTGCCATGGTAATAAACAAAAGTGGCCTATGAAGACATTTGACAAGTGCAAAAGCTAGCAAAACCAAAACAGAAGTGGAGTCAAGTAAGTTCCAGCAGTGGCACAAGGCAGAGAACAGATTTGGAGTTGGACTGGAAGGATGAACAATGTACTGCACCAGGTCAGATCAGCTACAGCTGCAAAGAAACTAGTTTTGCTCTTCTCCCTCTTCCACCCATTCATTCCTGCTCTCTGGAGTTGAGCAAGGACTTAGTAAAAAACACTTCAGTCACAATCATCTAGTTGCTTTAAGAGTTTGCTAGGTCTGGACAATGAAACATGCTGCCAGACGTGCAGAGCTGAGCCAAAGACCAGTCCTAATGCAGTATTCCTCTTAAAAGTTTTATTTCTTTTTCCATGTGGAAATGGGAGGTAGATAAACAAGTTAACTTTAGCAGTTGCAGTGCTTTTATGAACCAAACAAAAAAAGGGCTCTGATTTTTTTTTTTTTCTTCAAATGTTTACCATAAAGCTGTGGTACTAAAAGCATGTTGAACACAGAGAGAAGGAAGCTTTCAGGTTGTTGACCTCTGCTGCTTCAAGCCACCACAGCCTTTTTCATATTCCTTTTTATCAATTCTCATGCTCCATTTAAAAACAAGTGAGGATTCTTGCCATCCCAGCTCTTGTAAAAACTGTTCAAAATACACACTTCTAACTTCCAGCTTAATTAAATTCATCATTCATCGTCCCAAAGAATTTGTAGTCAGGGCATCTGTATCATCTGTTTCTCCCATTTCCCCCAATCCTCCTTATGTCAGTTACTGTTTTTAATAAACCTATATTAGGATCCGAGAACAAATAGGGGACATACACTATTGAACCTATAAGGGAAGCAGTATCTCTGTTCTTTTGACTTGCATGTTCTGAAGTATTTCACATATGGACAAATTTAAATCTCTTGAAGGGGTTTAAAAGCTCTTTGGTTACATGTACCAATGTAACCCAAGTGTTCGTTCATGTAAAACAACACACTGTTTTATTTAAGAGGTAATTTGAAGGAAAACTTATATCTGTAAATATTGGCCTGTGGTTTTGGATGATTGAGTTGAGCACTGGGGACTCTACACTTATGTCTTTTATTTACCTTATAATATTTCATATTGGTTTGCAAAAGCTACGTTTCAAGACATTCTTGAAGATTAAAATGCCAAATGCAAGAAAAGTTTTTGTATTATTTGGGACTTAGAGAATCATATGATGGCTAGGGCTGGAAGGGACTTCCAAAGGTCATCTAGTCCAGCCCCCTGCAGTAAGCAGGGATACCCTCAACTAGACCAGGCTGCTCAGAGCCTTGTCCAACCTCACCTTGAATATCTCCAGGGATGGGGCCTCAACCACCTCCCTGGGTAGACTATTCCACTGTTTTACCACCCTCAATGTAAAGAACTTCTTCCTGATATCCAATCTAAATCTACTCTTCTCTAATTTAAACCCATTACCCCTCGTCCTGTCACTCCAGGCCCTCAGAAACAGCCCCTCTCCAGCCTTCCTGTAGCATCCCTTCAGGTACTGGAAGGTCGCTAGGAGGTCTCCCCAGAGCCTTCTCTTCTCCAGGCTGAACAACCCCAGCTCCCTCAGCCTGCTCTTGTAGCAGGGAGGTTCCAGCCCTTTGATCATCTTTGTGGCCTCCTCTGGACCTGCTCCATCAGGTCCATGTCTTTCCTGTGTTGAGGGCTCCAGAGCTGGCCACAGTACTCCACGTGCAGTCTCACCAGAGCAGAGTAGAAGGGCAGAATCACCTCCTTCGATCTGCTGGCCATGCTTCTCTTGATGCAGCCCAGGATGCAATTGGCCTTCTGGGCTGCAAGCGCGCACTGTTGGCTCATGTCCAGCTTCTCATCCACCAACACCCCCAAGTCCTTTACCTCAGAGCTCCTTTCCAGCACCTCGTGTCCCAGCCTGTATTGATAGTGAGGGTTGTTCTGACCCAAGTGCAGGACCCTGCACTTAGCCTTGTTGAACCTCATGAGGTTCACCTGGACCCAGCTTATCCAGGTCCCTCTGGATGACATCCCATCCCTCCAGCCTGTCCACAGCACCACTCAGCTGGGTGTCATCTGTGAACTTGCTGATGGTGCACTTGATCCTGCTGTCAGTGTCATTGATGAAAATATTAAACAGCACAGGTCCCAGTACGGACCCCTGAGGGCTGCCACTTGTCACTGGTCTCCATCTGGACATTGAGCCACTTTTTGCACTTGAGATGATTTCCGATAACCTCAAGATAATATTTATGATCAAATATTTTAAGTTTGAAACCAGTGTACTTTTGAAAGTTTCTGAAAAGTTCATTAGGACACCACTATTAAGAAGAGAAATTTAATAGGTCAGGCTAATTAAATGAGGATATCACTGTTACAAATTACAAAAATAAAATAGGTCACGGAGTTCTAAAAGCAATCTATTATATATGCACCAGGCACATTATTATTAATGCATGCATCATTTGAATGTTTTAGAGACTGTTTATACATATGTATATATTCTAGTGTTTGATGTTGTTACCTTTTTTAGATATTCAGAAGATTATTATCTTCACATAGTCACAAAACTGCAGAACTGCACTTGGATAAGGAGACCAGAAGAATCTACAAAATTCAGGTAATTTTCATTGTTTCATTTAGAAAAACTTTTTAACCTAGATTTGTCTAGCAAACCATCAATTTAAGTCTTCCCTTTATGAAAAGATAAATTTCTATTGCTTTTAGACTGCATTCATAGCTATACATTTCTATTAATCTTTTGATGCTGGAGGTCATCTTGTTTATTCAAACTGAACTGTGCAAGCTGAGTAGGATAAAAGAATCACATGAATGAAATAATTTCACCTATCTCCACTATAGTGAATAGTTAACTAGCTTAAGTAGAATGGATTAAAATATTCCTGACACAAACTCTCCAGTATTAAAAAAAATAAAATGAAAAATCAGTAATATGATTTTGTCCATCTGAATGGGCACGCTGGTGTGTGACTGTAATGAAGCGGTGTATTTCTTACCCTGAGACTATTGCTTCTATTACAGAAGTGCCCCAGGCACTCATTAGGTTTGATGCTGCATCTCATGGCCCCTGAGCATGTAAGCACGTGATTACATCTGTCCTTGTTCAGGATGGCACATAAGTACATGCTCAGTAGGGACGGTGATCCTTGAAAAGCTTCCACTCTCATTTGGAAATGCATCATGCTGGTTTTAGAGAACAGCTTCACTGTGCCAACCCTGTTTTCTCCAGGGAGAAATACTCTCTTGAATTACATTATACATGGATCAGAATTAAAGATTCTGTCATGATCATTAAAAGCAAACAAACTGGCCTACCTTCCAACTCTTTGGAGTTAAATAGCGTTGAAATCTTAGTATTAACATGCTCAGCATGATACCTTTGGAAGAAGTAGTTTGGGGGTAGGTAAAGCTTTTTGTGCAACACAAATTGCTGTGTTTGCTGTGTATCATAACTAACTAATGATGTTTCCCAAAGCTGAGGTATGAGAATACACAGAGTTAAGGTTTAAGCTTGAGCTGTGCATGGAGAGAGCATGATAAGGAGCTGTAAAAGCAGCCCATTCTGTTTCAGAACAGGCAGGTGTCTTGTACAGACCTAACAAGAGGTAAAGCTGCTTTCATCTGCTCTTCACCCTCCTGCATTTAGGATATTTGTTTTTCAGTCTGTTTTACTTTCTTTTTTAACTTCTTTCTGAATGGACCAGCCACCACTTACCAGCGATCTGCCACTTCTGCTGAGCTAGGTGTATGAATCAATCACAGAGTAACCACTCCTTGTTGCAGTTTATCTTCATTTATTGCTTCTGCAGTCTCCTTCCACTGGGACAACTTCTACATTTTCTGTGTCTATGGGAATCAAACATGATTCCCTCTATCTAAATGATCCTCTGAGACTGTTGGACTTTCAGTACCAGATGCATACGGTTCCTCTCTCTGGCTTTGCCCTCCAGCAAAGGGTATGGGTGGTAAGTAATCAAGGTGACTTACACACCCAGTGACCAGACTGGAAATATTCAGAAGTGAAAACTATGGGGTGCACTAAGCTACTTAGAAACTGTGGACATGTATGTACCTTGAGGTGAGCTTGCTAGCTTTAACTTAGCTCAAATTACCAAGGAAAAAAAATGTATTTTGGAACTCATGGTTCAGCACAGGCTGAAACTCTTGTTAATTAACCAGTATTCAAGGGCTGTACTGTTATGCTTTCTTTGCTTTTTTTCATCCAAACTAGCTGGAGTATTAGCTAGTTTGTATGTACACAACCCCTGCTGCAATTCTCATGACAGTACTGTACGTTCTTTGTCCCTATGAAGTTTGATCTGTTTCGATATCATCCAAAATTTCCATTGATACGACCAAGGACTGGTACTTTGGTTTATGATGTTGCAGGTGATTATTTTACAAAAGATGTGTGCTTTTGCACAAGTCCTTTCTTTTTCTAGTCTTTCAGACTCCTCTCTGTTGTTTTCTGGAAGCAGGATATTAAAATTCTACAGCTGTCCTTGCATCCAGACCATACTGGAGACTTTCAGGGCTTTTAGCAGTTGCTCAGTAGAGGCTTAAAAAAAAAAAAAAAAAAAGAGAGAGAGAACCAAGTTCAGTATAAAATTTACTGACTACATCTGTATACACTCCATGCTTACAGCACTTGCAAACTTATTTATCAAACTTCAGCACAAGAGCCAGGAACTAGCTTTGCAAGGACACTCTAGCTGAGAAATGATGAATTGACAGAGCTCTACGGGGAGCAAAGCTTCTCGAAATGTGGCGAAATAAATTAATTAACAATCCCTTGGCAGGTACATCCCTTCCTTTTTCTAACTTTGCCTAGTGTCAGTAATGCATAATAATTGTGTAATACAAATACTACCCAGTTCTAAAGAGCTCATTAAGTAGGTAGATAAACACCCATTTTGGAGAAGAGGAAATGACTCCCAGAGCAGGTCTGTGGAGCAGGAATTGGGTAGGAAAGGCAGCCACCTTCAGCAGGAGAGCTTGAAGCTGCCTGTGGCAGAGTATTCACCTGCCAGTGCCACCAGAAGTCTGCCTGCTGACTAGACAGCAGAGAAGCTGCTTGGCTCCTTTCCCTGTTTGCCCATCTGTTAAACGGGTGAATGCTTACGTGCTGCTCAGGCGTGGTGTCAGTTGTGTGACATCTCTGTATTATTCTGAAGTTCTGAAGAACAGGCATGCATATTTATAAGGGATTTAATGTCTTATGCTTCAGGGCATAAACTAACCTCTAATTAATAAGGTTCAAAAGCAGCTTCCCATGAGGTAGTGAATTTCTCAGAGAAGCTTTCTTGTGTTTTCCTTTGCAGCTTTTGCTGCTGGCTACAATCGTGCAGGTCGTGGAGTGAAGGAGTATGTGATCTGAGCCAGTAACTCTTATGTTCCTGGAAGACAGCACTGTGTGCCAATGAGTACACATCAGTTCTCTTTGTAAGCCACGTTCCCAGTAGATCCAGGCCAAGTAAAAGAATATGAATTAGAAGTGCTACAGGGGAAAGAAATACTTATCTTTGTATTTGGCAAAATGGTTACGGCTGACAGCCACGCATGGCACAAACCACAGTGTTTTTTGCCAAGCCATTGTACAAAAATCAGAGTTCAGGATTCCAGGTTGTCCCTCTACTACTGAGCTCAGCTTTGTTATGCTGCTGTGCAAATTGTGCCCATTTGTGGTCAGGGACTTGTCCTTTTCATTTTCTAGATGGCTTCCTCTAAAGCTGCTCTGCTGTGCAGGCTCACATACACTTGGCTTGCTCTCTGGCAGTGGTCAGTCATTCTTGACAGCTACGTGATGTTTACTCATTCGTTTCTCAAAATCAAGAAGAATCATGAGACAAGTACAAGCCATGATGTCCTCTTTAATACCTCCCATATCCACAGTCACTCTTCTCTGGTTGATATTCTTTCAGCCTCTCTTGAGGAGCCAGTCTCCTGGCCCTTCACTTATTCTAGTACCTGTCATGCTGCCTTCAGAGTTGTCAGTTTTAGGCTGCCTGCAGAGGAGCAAGTGCAAGTACTTGGTTCATTGCTTTTGCAATCTAGTTAAGATTTATTGTGCCCCACAATAGTGTTTGTCAGCCATTGCTAAAGAGCTTTTATCTAACTTCAGAATAGAAGCTAACAAGGTGATGTACCTACACCAGAAGTGCTGTAAATGGCTTCCTACTAACAGTAATTTAGGGAAAGTCTTCCCCAATGTTTACTGCTACTGATAGAGAGAGAACTATTTAAGTATTTTTTTATTCAGACCTTGGCTTTATGAAATTCAGTTGTGCTTCTCTTCTTCTTTTTTTGTCTCTTGTTCTTTATGGCTCTACAATCATCTAGCATCTCCACATTATCCCTTTGTTTCTAATCCCACCTGAATTCTTCCTCCCTTTTCAGATTTACATCAACTCTAACTTGTTTTAGACAGAGCAAGTCCTCAGACATCTTGGTTATGAGCGAGGACTGGTAGAAACTTGGAAGAGTAGGGGAAATAATCTTGCAACTGCCTGGAAGTGTCATTCTTAAAGCTCCAGGAAAAAACCCTACTGGGTAGCTTCCTCGGCAAAGGCTCTTGGGCTGCAGTCAGTTAGATTCTCAGGTTCCCTAGGTAACCTGAATATTAATTATTATATTAGTATTCTTCAAAGGTTTTCCACTTAAAAGAAATGTTTCATTAGTGCAACAAATTACAGAGCCCAATTGGGTGCAAGCTGTAATTGTTTTTTGCACCTTCACATGTCTTTGCTTTAGAGACTTTTAAGCTTGATTAATTCTTGTTTGGGCTGTATACTCATGGTGACATATAATCTGCAGGTTTACCAAATAGTTGCCACTCCTGTTTTTGATGGAAGCTAAAAAATAGCTAAAACAGCCCTCAAAATGTCTGGGAGGGAGGGAGGATATGGAGAAAGGCTGAGCAGATGCTGTGTTTCCAAGTAGCTTCTGGACATTGTATTTCTGGGCTATCTTGCTGAGTTTGGAGCCTGGCAAAACAATGCAACAGTTCTTCAGGAGTGGTATCACACTGGAATATCCCTGTGTGAGCTGTGGATACTGGGCCCCCTCCCATGGAAATACCATTCCTGACCAACCTTATTTGCATCTGGTAATGAAGGGGGAAGAAAATTCCTAGGTGTAAAATGCAGCTTTAAAAGCCCTGATGTTACGCTGCAGTTTGGCTGGTACACTGCTCCACACCACCAACATATTTTAAACTTTTTAAAAAAGGAAACATACAACTTCAAAAAAAAGAACCCTGGGTCTTGAAAAAAATAGTTAAAAGATCAACCCATTTTCCTAGTCCTGTAATTTCCCCTCCTGCTTTTTATTCCACTTGACCTCTATTACAATTTTCCCACTTTAGTATCTCTTCTGAATGGCGTGTTAAACATTCCTGCAGATTATAAAATCCCTTGAAGAGATTAATTTATAGCGTGCTACTCTCTAACGTGTGTTAACAGTATTGGTAACACATCTGTGTACTGCAACAAACCACCATTAAAACACACATAGAATACCCTGCAAGGTCAATTTGTGCTTGCATAAGCTCACCCCACCACGTAATCAATAGCTTTCCTAACACTAAACAGATCAATAATTCCACTGTACTCTCTGAAATCTTCCACTCCAGCATACAAAGAAATATGCAGAACTCTGAGATTACAGTGCGATTTAAGAGTGCACTGGCCCCATAGGTTTCATAGATTATATAGATATAAAATCAGGAGTACATATTCAGAGGCATATTTCTACTTCAGAAGAGAAAAAGGTTAGACAGAGAGATATTAATTGCTGACAGGTTGGATAAATGGCTGAATCTTTTAATTGCTCTGCAGTATATACTTTCCTAAAGGTTGGAGGATTCCTATAAGGGGAACTTAATTTTGGATCAGACTGAGTTAATTATGTCTTCATTGCAGACCCTTTAAACAGTGCTTGCTTTGAAAATTTTATTACACTTTTACATATTCAGCCTTGATTTCAGATTCAACCCTCTTGGCTTTCATTCTCTAAGACGTTTATGTTGTTACTTCATTTAGAGACAGTTCAAGGGCTGTCTGTGCAGCATTCCCCTTCAGCATGTTCTGTTTCAGATATGTGAATTAGCCACTCTTTTCAAAAAGATTGGATTATGTCATAATATGCCTCATTGCACTGTGATGCTATTGACGTGGATTGACAAGAGCCTGGAGGAACCCAGATCATTGTCTAGAGTCCCCAGTGCGGTACAATGAGATAATTGCTTGCTCATAAAATATTGTAACAGTGGACATAGATAAAAGGCAGTCTCACTGTAGTTTCACCCTGGAAATCTTGCTGTTATAGAGTGAAAGTTTGTTTTTGTGGGTGGTTCTCTGTCACAACAGTCTCTTCAATATGAAACCTCAAAGTCTTTGTTGTCTTCACATGTGTAGTACAATAGCTCACATGAACTACTGATTACAAATACCCAAGATAGGTGAACTATTCAAACAAGATATTAGGCAAGCATAGACTACTTTTTTGGTTAATAGTAATCCACAGGCTTTTGTCACTTGGAATGCTTTGCCTGTTACTCAAATAATAGTACAAATTGTGCTGTGAAATACACATAGATCAAGCTTACAGGAGTTACAGCTTTAAATACTTGCTTGGCTGACTTTGTGTTTGGTTACCTCTTTTATGTGGTGTTTATGTGTGTTGGGTAACTGAAGATCCACAAGGAACTGTGTTGATGTAAACATTGCTGATGTGGATGGTGTGCAAGTGCTTTATAACAGGACTGAGGTGATACTCTCCTTATGACCAAACGTTTGCTTGTACAGGTGTTTGTAAAAGGTGACTTAAAATTAAATGAACTCCATTACTGAAAGAAGTTTGGCCAGATATCTATTAAAAATCTCTAGTTATTGAAATTTTGCACCTGGCCTAGGCAACCTATTTCAGTGTGCTTCCTAATACTGAACCTACCCTTTCTGCAGTGCAAATTAAGATGATTTTCCTCACTTTCCCCACTGTGGCCTTAGAGAACAGTTGAGCATATACTATTTAGAACAATGTTTTGCATATTTTGATACTTCTGCCATGTCCATACCAATCCCCTTCTCCCCTCCTTCCACCTCAGTTTAGTCCAATGTATAATGACAGTGAAATATTTCACACTGTCCTCAGCAATGAAGAATGCCCTCTGGCCCCAGGCTCTGGCATGGCACTGAAGCACAGTCTACACAGAAGAAACACTGTTAAGTTCACATAGTCCTGCCAGATCCTAAAGGCTTGCGTTCCCCTGAGAGTACTGCAGCCCCTTGAGGATCATGATTAATTGTGTTGGCCCACAGGTCCAGCTCTAGGCTGGAGCAGATAATTCCAGTGGTATATTCTTTCCTGTATCCCAGAGTAAGAGACTGTGTAAAGTTTTGGTGCAGAAGCAAGTGTCTTTGCACACCAGGTATATATATGAATAAAATAGGTTTTTTTTAAAATAGATCAAAATTACTTTAGCTAAGCAATTCTAATGAAAGAAGTTTTTCTGAATAAAGACCATCCTGCTTACTGCAGGATGAATCAAAGGTCCTCTTGCTGCTTGTGTCAGTAACTTGGAGGAGTGGGGAGTTTTTAAACTCTGTGGAAGCTCTTTGCATATAGAAAAATTTCACCCTTATTATAGATTTTTCCCATTCTACTTGGGTTAAGGGCAGTGCTGCCTTATGGACCAGTTAGAGAAGCTCTACTAGCCCTTGACTAACCATTGTCTGCTTTAGCCTTTTTGGATAATTCAAACAGGATTATTGGAGGGAAGATGTTGGGACACTTGCAGTCTCTTCAAGGTGTGTGCTCACTGTGTCTTGTCAGCAGGCATGTGCATCCTGTTTGCAAGCACTGAACCAGCTAAAATGCATATCTTCATATTAGTGCAGAACCAAGCTGAGATGATTAATTTTGGTTCTAGGAGGGATGCAATTATTCAGGAGGAGCTGCAGAGAAACTACATCGGCTTATCTAGATCCTGCAGATAATTACTGACTTCCACTAAATAGAGTAGACTATCCATGTGAAGTGTTTGTGTTATGCAGAGGGGTTTGGAAACATGTACGATCAAGGCAGCAGTCCTCTCTTACTACCTACTCTAGTAGTGTACTCACTATTTCAGTGTGGACTAACTGCATAGCAGCTGGAAAACATTACTCCTTTGGCTTGTCTCAATACTTGGATAACTCGCTTCACACACCATGATTTTTTTAAGTTCACAGCAGCCACAAACCTGCAGACATTATCATGATGCCACGTGGGCTCAGATCCCAGCTGACCTCAATACAAAAATGGGTCCAGCATCCTTGGTCCACAAAGGATAAAACTCAGTGAAAGCACCTGCTGAGCAACAGAAAAACATTCTCCAGTGCAACAATGGCCTTGTGTTGTCTAATACAAACAAAGCTTCACAGACAGATGTGGCACACCACTCTGATTAGGTTATTGATTAAGGCTATCATGACTGTACATATTCAGTTTTATGAAGTGTGTATTACTAGTCCAAATGGTGTAGTCTTTTGCCAGGTACTGATTTTGTTCCATGTTATAAGTGAAATTTTCAGACAACACAATCAACTCCCTTTCTGCTTATCTTGACATAAGAACTAGCTGTGGATGGTGTTAACGCCTCAGGATTTAAAAATAGCTCTTGGGTTTCACTCTGCCTCCAGCTGCTTGCAGGAGAAATGTTGTAGGGAAGGTTTCCTCCAAATAAGAAATTCGCAGTACCAACCTGTACTCCAGAGGAGATACTTTCCAAACCTAGAGCCCTACAAGACTTTGGTATTTTAATGCCAGCTTCCCTCGCTCTGGACTTCTAATGCTGTGACTGAATCATAAAACCACTTCATTCTAGGGCAACCCCCAAGTTTAGCAGCTCTGTTAACAACTGGAACTTGAACTTTCTTACTATAAGCTACATCCATGTTCTTACACGTATGTGAGGAAGATGCTCAGCCTGTACAGCAACATCCTATCTTACAAGAGCTGCCCCCATATCTCAGTGCTGTGTCCCAGTCAGAACACATTGTGGATCACTTTCTTGGCTTTAAGGCAGTATGATTTGCTGCTGTTAAGATTTTGACCCTTGTCTCTTATCCCACCATCTGGTTAGGAGCTTCTTGGTATGGTAGATTTGAACAATTTCTCTCTCTTCAGGTGGCATGATACACGACCTAAAATGTTGTGTCGGCTTTGCAACGCCTTGCATATAGCACTTGCTCAAAGACTTGACTTGTACGATGCATGCCATAATCATGTGGACTATGTGCTCTTTAGAGTTTCATTACCTCGTGACAGAGACCACGTATGACATTAATACTATGATGACAGTTGCAGTAATAGGTTGCTTGGACTGCCCAGTCTCTACCCCTTCATTTTTTGCTGTCAGTTGTAGAGTTAATGTGTGTCATGGCTCATACCAAATGCTATATGAACAGATTGCTAAATATAGTGCCAGTGGGTATTCCTGTCTGCAGGTTACGTGCCTTCCTGCTGGAGCTCTGTACATGGATGCTTGGGCACGGTGGGATTCTGGGTCTTGATTTGATCTAAGTAAGAGGTTTCCATTGTTATGTCCCAATTTTTAGCATATATGCTTTTAGGTAACATAAGAATATATGTATCATTCATCAATATGTGCTCTGTTGTTCTCACGTGAGTTTCTGAACTAGTCTGATTGTGTTTTACTTTCTCAGTGGATCCATAATATTAATTTAAGCTATTACTTTCTTATTAATTCTGATACCTGTTTTCCTTCCAGACTATTTCTGCTTTTATTGAAACACTCGTTCTTGTTGAATGAGTAATAAAAAGCAAAAATGTGTCGTCTGTATTAATGAATGTTATCTATCATCAGTTTCCTTTTGCAGGGTCTGGTAGACACCATACACACAAAACCCAGCTGTTTTACCGAATCTGGGCAAGAATATTCTAGCATTATTCCATCTCCTCTGAACGTCCAGATAATATTTAGGCCTATTTCATTTAACTTTAAGAAAAAAATTCAGAGAAATCAGTTTTATGGGGTTTGTGATTCCTCACGTCCATGTGATTGCCAGGGAGCAGTGAGGGATGGCTGCTGCCTAATGACAGGGAGTGGGATGCCACTGCAATAACCTGGCCAGCAGAGCAGCAGCTGGCAGCCAGAGCTGGCCCACCCACAGCTGGGAGCAGGGCAGCCCTAGCCCTGGGCATGGGCATCTTCCTGGGGATGGGCACAGCTGGAGAATGGCTCTGCTGCAGTGTTGCTGCAGGGGGGACTGACATGGGGTCCTGGGGTATGGGTGGTGAGACCCGGTGGTTCCCTCAAGGCCTGACGCTGGTATCTGAATCCTCTTATTACTGCACTGCATGTTAAGGTTGAAAGAGCTGGTGAGAGGAAAAAGCGTACACGAAGGAAGAGCAAGCAGAGTCTAGGAAAGAGTGGTTCAGTAACATCCAGTATTCTCAGACTTAATCATTTGACTCTTCTGCCTCATTGCTCCATGTGTATTTTTCCATAGGTTTAAAATAGGACACTATATGCCCAGAGCAATTGTTACACCATGTGAGCACTTCCCAACCCACAGGAGCCTCAGTTCCATCCCCCCCCTTGTACCTAGTGATTGTCATTGACCACAGACCCCCCTGCCCCTTTAGGCTTCAAGCAAGCCAGTAGGAATTGCTGTGTTCAGGGAGTGGAGATGAATATGGCTTGTGGAAATCCAAACTCTGCTGTTTCCTCCCTTGGAAGTAATATTTCCCATTGACATTTCCTGGTAAGTCTCCTAGTATGATGATTTCTGTGCCATCCCAGCATTCAGTCATTCCCAGCTTTCCACAAACATCTGGAAGTTTTGTCTTTGAGGAGTTTCAGAGCTCAGTATTCAAAGTGGTTTAATATATACCAGCAAGCCATCTGACAGAGTACTCTTTCCTTTGGTATTCTACATATGAATCAAACTGAACTTCCCAATCTTTTTCCCCCATTTTGACCATTATTTCAAGAGAAGTGAGGTTGGGGTTTATCCCAGACCTGTTCATTCTCTTCCCTGTCTTTCAGGAAACATAATCCTTGCGTTACTGCATGTGCTAGGCTACATTTCATGTCCATCAGAAATAAAATTAGATTATTATTAGAATATTTGCTCTGTATACCTTGTTGATAAAGTCAAACGGAGCAACTTCTCATACCTGTGTCTTACCTAATTGAAGTCAGCTTACTTTCAACCAGGATTTGGCAACTACTCTTTAACTAGTTCCAGTGGTTTGGTTTACCATACACACTGAAGAAATACAAAAATAGAACATGGTTTAGTGGTGGACTTAGCAGTGTTATATTAATGGTTGGACTTAATGATCTTAAAGGTCTTTTCAAAACTAAAACAATTCTATGAAATAGAATTTTTCTATTTTTCTACTTTTACAGTAGTTTGGTTTTTTTTTCTTTACAATTACCCTTCAGTGTAAGGATAGGAATTATTATCTTTCCCCTTCTGTGTTATCTTTTTCCAAATTCCAAGCAATTTTGTTATCAATGACTTTTATTCTCTAAATGGTTAGTAGTTCTCTTAGTATCTCACCTAATGAGATAGCTATGTCCTATCAATTGATAAATAATGACTGGTCATGAATATTTCAGCCTTACAGTCTGAAAATCAGATCCAGTGGAGGCAAAGAGAACATTGTTCCCTAAGGCAAAATGAATTAGAGTATTTCAGGTCTGATGGAGATTTTAATTGCATTTCACCGTTAATAATATAGGATGTTTACACACATAATATTTTTATAAGTTTGGAGGTAAGAAAAATTGTAAGATGGGTGATAGCCTTCACTCCTGCATAAAGTTTGAGAGAATCCTTTGCACTCTTACCTGTTTAAGGAATTCTGCTAGGTGTTTCAGGGGGCAGCTAGGCTCTCTGTCTCTACCAGGAAGATACCCATGTTTATTTACAAGTTGTGATGTAATTTATTTAACATCTGTGATACTGTGCACAGGAAAACCATACTGAACAGTTGCAGAAATGAATTATTAACTAATTGGCTTACAACCATCTAGCTGTTCACTAAGTACTATAGCCAGTACTTCCCATCATCATTCCTTTTATTTCATTGGTTAGTTCTTTCTTCAGCCTTCGAACTTCTTACAATCTCCTGTTTTATGCTGATTGAAATGACATTGTTAATTCTTTGGGGACTGAAGTCTCTCAGTGTTTCTGTAATAATCTTAGCAATTAATAATAAGGAGAAGACCAATTAAATCTTTTTCTGAATGGGAAAGGGAGACCAGGAGAGAAAAACAGGATAAGAAAAGGAATCTTTGGTCTGATTAGTTTCTGAGTATTTGCTGTGAAAATGAACTTGCTCTGCAAAGCGAGTCAAGGGAAATGGCATTTATAGTAGTGGGTTCATATAGCTGTTTACTACTTAAATAATTAGAACTGGTTTTCAGCCATCTAGTTCTCTACCACTGCTCTCCTACTCATTTGCTAGTGTTTGAGCAGGTTTTGTTTGGATTTTTTGCAGGTCAGAATTAGCTTCATGCTGCGATGCAGTTCACAATTTTATTGCTTCTCAGAACAACACCCCACTGGGAAGTAACATGAGTTACGAAGTGGACAGTAAAAAGACCATCCTCATAACAGAGGACATTTTTAAGATGCTGCCTGTGGTAAGAACTGGATCATTACCTGTGACTGTAATTGCAGTATCATATATTTTGGGTTAGTAATGGAGCTGCTTTGTTTGATTCCTCTGGAGGAGACCTTGCACCCCCTGTATGCAATTCTTCATTCACCTTGTAAGAACTTTTTTTAGTTTCCTTCCTTTCTAGCCTTCCTCTGCAGTGCTGGAGGCATGGACAAGGGTATCAGAGCTCTGATTTTAGGTAGAGTTGCTACAGAACACAAGTTGCAGCCTGGCTTGGCAGCCAGCTGAGTTCAGTAGTGAATCCTCTGAGAATGTTTGCCTTGCTTTTCTCATTACCATTTTCAAAGGCATTTCAGTCGGGAACAGCATTTCATATTCCTCATGTTCCCATGCCATTTCCAGTTCAGGTGTGGACATGTAACTTATGAAAGCTATTTTGGTGCTAAGCCTGATACAGAATAGAATAGGACTAGACTATAAGGGACCTAAAATTATAATCTTGTCCAACTGATTGACCAATTCAGGGCTGACCAAGTTAAAGCTTGTTATTAAGGGCAAATGTCCAAATACCTCTTAAACACTGACTGGCTTGGGGCATTGACCACCTCTCTAGAAAGCCTGTTCCAGTGCTTGACTGGAAATGACTGCTTGATTGGAAATGCTGCCTCATGTCCAATCTAAACCTCCCCTGGAACAGATTTGAACCATTTCCATGCATCCTATCAGTGGATCCCAGGGAGACAAACTCAGGACCTCCCTCTTCACTTCCCATCCTCAGGAACCTGTAGAGAGCAATGAGGTCACCCCTCAGCTGCCTTTTCTCCAAACTAGACAAGGCCAAAGTCCTTAGCTGCTCCTTGTAGGACATTCCTTCCAGCCCTTTCACCAGCTTTGTTGCCCACTTTGCAGCCAGAAACACAGGTTGAGCAAAGGAATCAGATTTGTAGCTCAGGTAGACATACAAGCTCTGAAGACCAGAGAAAGATGGACACAGAGATACGTCCTGGAAGTAAGATACTTCTTGGAAGCAACAGCACATAGGAACCCTCTTACCCTCTCTGGCATTCTTGATTTGTGAGATCCCAGCTACCATGAGTCCAGGCATTTCTCATTCTGCTGTGAATCACTGAAAGCTTTATTGCAGTAGAGGTTTTGACTGAATTTTACAGGTAGGTTCCATTTCTGCAGAGTAGCCCAGCTGTTGGCCTCTCTGTTGAATGTCAGTGCTCCCACAGCAGGAGAGGGTGCACAAGATGTATGAAGTGTTTCTGAGACCCTGGGATAACAGCCAACTATATTCATGTCAACTGGAATAGCCAACAGCACTTTGCTAGGTTGTGATCTATGCTGGTTCACAAGTGGATGCACTTAACTCCCATTCAGCTTCCCCACTGCAAGACAGCAACCTCTAACATGAAGAGAAGTAGAGAGGGTGAACATCCAGAACCAGTAACCTCTTCAGTTAGCTATCAGATTAACTGTGAGTTAAGCCAGGGCACATGATTATCCTTTATAGCATCTTCAGGTTCCCCTAAATTTGTTATTTTACATCAAATGTAGTTGTATGATGACAAAGGAATGAGCATTTACATGGTTACCTTCTGTTAGCTGACAAAGCCCACGACTATGTAGCAGCCCCCAGTCTGTTACAGTGCAAAGGAAAATGGGTAAATTTAAACTGTCTTCAGTACAAGGCAGTTTCTTAGCTCATCAAGGATTCAGTCCACTACTAGGTAGTCTTTGTGTTAAATGCATTCAAAAGATATTAGTCCAGTTTTAACGACCCATTGTTATTCCCCCAAAGTGCTGATGACAGCAGTAGCAGTTCTCAGTCTGTTGGTGCCTGGCTTTGGCTCTTGGCTGTCCAGGCCTGGCAACCTTGTCTGCTAAATGGCAAATGCTTTCTCTGAATTTTACTAGATTATGACTGAAGATGCAAAGAAACAATAAGAAGTTTTATAAGGCACTGGCTATGTCTTTTTATTTGTTTGCAGTCCTCTCCTCTTTCAGTCTATCCCTTCAAGACCTGTGCCGTGGTTGGAAATGGAGGCATTCTGAAAAATTCCAGCTGCGGAGCTGAAATCGATCGTTCTGACTTCGTGTTTAGGTAAGAGCTGCTTGGTCTCACTGAAGTGTGTCCAATGTTTCTAAAAACTTGGCAGACTTGGAAGCATGCCAGTGCCAGTTTGTAGCGTTGAAGAAGGATGTTGACAATTCTTTATTGCTGCCTCTGAAAGGATATTTCCTTTGCTTTGTACATTTCAGAACTGTGCTTCCTAAGTAAAGAGGGGATCTATAATTACAAAGATACCTTGCCAGTGATGTGAAATGTGATAATCTGAGAACCTGAAATTTCTGTTCATTTAACATCCTTTAGGAGAGGGAACTTTTTTTTTCCTTTTCTTCTTTTTTTTTTTTTTTTTTTTTTTTAAATCAGATTACAAGAGTAACAAAAACTCTGAAGTAAGAAAGGCTCGTATTAAATGTCATATGTTTACCTTTACCTTTGCCTTAACAAAGGATTTAGCTTTAGGTTGGCTTACCAATATAGTTATTTAACTGTCACGATATTTGTCTCACCTTCTGTTAGCCATCTAAAAAATTAAGCATCTAATTTAAGTATTTTTTTTTCAGTTCTCCCTATAGACTGTGGGGAAAACTAGGCATACACAGAGTGTAATTTGGACTGCTCTCTCAGTACGTGACTCACACTTTCTAGTTCCTGCAAGGGAACAGAGTGACCAAGTGCAGGTTCTTCTCTCAGTGATGTCTGATCACACAGTCTGCTGCCCTTTGTTTCCTTCCCTACTTCTGACTAATATTTGGGCTTTTCAAATTAAAAAACAAACAACAAAAGAAATGAACCAAAAACAAACCTCAAACCTCTTTCCAGTTAGATAACTGTCTTAATAAAAATGGGGTATCTGCATACAAAGATGCTAAACTTGCTAAGTGACTGACTTAAAATGCTTTCTCTACCCTTTGCAGAAACCACTCTTTCTGCAGTTGGGCAAGTCATGCTGTTGTTGTTATAAAGCATAAAAGAGGACTTCCAGAAGCAATGCATTGTTTAGACAAGGGGGGCAATATTTCCTAGCAGCTAACATAGGACATTCATAGACTGGCTCCTTCTGGGATTCTTACTTTGTTCCTGATTTGTGAGATCATTTATGAAAATGAGCTCTCTGTGCCCTGTTTTAACCATCTGTACCGTAGATTAAATATTTTTACTGGAAGTGCTGTAAGCATTATTTAATATATGGAAAATGCTTAGAGATCCCTGGGAGCTGATGTGAAAGTGTCTTTACACAAGAGAGGAATTTGCAAATAATAACTGTAAAGCATTTCTGATGCACATCTGTTGAAGTAAATGTTTCTCAATTGCAGGTGTAACCTCCCTCCAACCACAGGAAGCATTAGCAAAGATGTTGGCAATAAAACAAACCTTGTGACTGTTAATCCAAGTATCATAGCTCAAAAGTAAGTGCTACAGCAAATTTCTTTCTGTGCAATATTGCATAATTGTTTGATATGATTTAGGTTTTGTTGGCAATCCATTGGGATACCAGCATAGAGAGCAGTGCATGCAGATTACTTCATTAAGCCTTGGTTCCTGTGTAAAGTATGCACAAATCTAAAGGGAAATCTGATGAACTTGTAATTTTTTTTAGCAGAAAGGAGTCAGCAGTGCCCAGATTAGCAAGTGCCTCAACTGGCACCAGTCTGTAATTTATGACAGAGTAAAATTGATGACTGCAAGCCCAAGTCTCTTCTTTTCCCCACCATGACCTTTATGACCCCCAGCATAAGAAAGGAACTGTAATCATAAATCAAGAAACCTTGGAAATGTGTCCCCAGCTCTATCAGTAGAACTGTAAGCACACGTTCTTAGGTCATGTGCTTGGAGGCTGTTCTGATGAAGGCTCTTTCATGAATGGAGGCCCAATTTTTGTAATACATTTTCTCAATCCATGTGAAAGCTGCTCACACTTTTTTTTTTTTTTCTCAGCAAAGTTTTTTGGTTTTTTGGTTTTTTTTCACCTTCTTGATGAAAAGAAAATCTAATAAGGCCAGTCTGACTAATCTGACATTTTCAGCAGGATGGAACTGCAGCTTATCTATGAAAAGGACTGCTGTGGCATGTTATGTACTGCTTACTGATCTTACTGTATCTTATTGTCTGTCATATTTGTATTTGTCAAATAGACAACATCAGACAAAGCTGGTTTGGTTTTTTTTTTTCCCCATTTAAGGAAGAAGGAAAAAGTAAAGTGAGCGTAGAAATGACTTAACAGGCATTTGTCATTGATTCAAGGATAGAACTTGATTTTTTGCAGTGAGTATTAACTGCCTTGATGCTTACCTAGCCCTTTTGGACTTAAATGAAGATGAATTATTGCTTCTCTAAAAATAGACTTAGCTCACTGGTGTTAGTGGGGCTGCACGAGAATATGAGGAAGGAAAGCTTTGTCCAGTGACTCAGCATCATTGGTGACTACTGATCTGAGACACGATTTGTCTGGGCTTGATCAAAGTGTTCTGCCACAGCTGCTCTCATTTTTTGGCCACATTAAGCCATACCAGAGTTAACAGGGGTTACACTGAAGGAAACAGGAGCTAAACCTGTGTGAGGCTGAAATGAGATTATAACTTTAGGATTTTAAAAGAATTAATTATTTAAATATTCAGAGAACACTGCAAATGATTTTGAAGGAGGAGCAGGAAGCAACTTGGCACCATTTAGCAGATGGTGAACAAGTTAAGTTTCTTTCTTCTCTCAGAAGACCTATTCTGACTTTATTCACTTCAGTTTCTAATTCTGGGTTAGGCTGATATTATTGTTAAGGGTAACCTGCTTTTGAACTATGTCTCTCAGTATGTACAATTTAGGTGACCTCTCTTGGAGGAAGGAAGACGAGTTCTTATGTGTCCTAATGGAGGACACCTTACAGTGTCAGAGAAAACAGAGATCCAGTTTCTATCCTGAAGGGTCTTTATGTACTTTATACTGAGTAGAAATAGAGAAAATTCTTCAAGTAGAGGCCAGAAGTTCACTTTTCAGCCACTCTTCCTAGACACAAGCTTAGGTGTTTCTTGCTTGTTTTGGCTGTGCAACTCTTGCACCTACAGTAGCCCAGGGTCAGCATGAGAGAGAGTCTCTTGCATTCATTTTGTTTCAGAGTCTGGTGGTAATGGCACTTTTATAGGAAGCAGAAGCCGTAAGTTTAAACACCTTCAGGCTGAGAAGGGGTCTACCACTCCTTGAGTGAGTTCAGTGGTGCAAGAGGTAACTGAGTAACTCCTTGTGAGGGTTTTGAATGGAAATGGCAGTGACTGACATCCTCTGTCTTGAAACACTGCATGAGAAGAGGGTTTGAACGTACCCAAGTTGTGAAGAGAAATGAAACCAAGTTTTCCAGTTTCTTCTGGAGCCATTTCTGAGAAGTGGGCTCTGGTAGCCCTTGAAACATGAAAATACACAGCTACAGAGAGACAGCTGCCTAGAAAAGAGGATTCTGTGCTTTGAATCCCAAAGTGGGTGTGAGCACCACATGTTCAGGTGATTCAGACAACTTAGAACTATAGAGGAACAAGTTGAGTGACCTCCTTGTGTCTTGTATAACTTCTTGGTGAACTCTGGAAGTTCACTATTCAATACTTGGGAGCACAGAATTATCCAGTGGTGAGAAGTCTCTTTGCTGGTAGTTGTCAAATCAAAGCATCTGAGGATAAATCCTCTTCATTTGTGAAGTTAAATCTTGTCATATTTTATAGATTCCCATATGTTCCCCTTGTAGTTGAAGGAGATAAATAAACGTGCCTATATTTTCAGCTATTTTAAAAGTATATCAAAAGCAGCTAAGACCCTGCAAAACTTGAGCACACACTAATCTTTAACACTCCAAGACTGCTCACATGCATACTTGTGTTTCCACACAGGGCAGACACACAGGTTTTGAAGAGATGTTGTATACCTGTAGATGTAAGAAACACGTCACAAACATATGCAGTACATACCATAGTGCATGTACTGTTAAACAGAGAAAGCATAAATAAGATTTTTTTTTTCCTGCATTCTCCTTTGAAATTTCTTGAATCGAATGATTCTGCAAGCAGGTCCTGATCTCATTAGCAGTGAATTTGATCTACTTTAGTAGCTCCCATCTTGCCAACTCAATCCTATGAAGTGTGTTCTTATTATACAATAAAGCCAGATTTTCATAACTGCACATATGACAACATATAACAGGTTGGTATAAATTTGCAATGCAGACATGCTGAACTGGTGCAGTAGAGTTCATAACTCATATATGCAAGTGCAGTTGTGCTGTTTTGGTCTATACTATTTATATCAGAAGTACATTCCGTTCACTCTTTCCTAAAATGTTGTACTTTGCAGATACAACAAGCTAAATGAAAAGAAGACAGAATTTCTGGAGAACATTGCAGTCTATGGAAATGCTTTCCTTTTATTGCCAGCATTTTCCTTCAGAAGCAACACAGCCACTTCTTTTAAAGTATATCACACTCTGCAAGAGTTCAAAGCAATCCAAAGGGCAATATTTTTTCATCCCACCTATCTGAAAAGTCTTGCCCAGTTCTGGAGAACTAAGGGTGTGAAAGCGTACCGGTTGTCATCTGGTTTTATGATCACTAGTGCTGCTCTTGAGCTGTGTGAAAATGTGAAGCTCTATGGCTTCTGGCCTTTCTCAAAATCCACAGAGAAGATGCCAATCAGCCACCACTATTACGACAACCAGCTGCCTAAACCAGGTTTCCATGCCATGCCCAAAGAGTATAACCAGATCCTTCAGCTTCATGGCAAAGGCATTTTGAAGTTGCAGATCGGTAAATGTGAATCAGACTAAAAAGGTAGGTCACCTTCTCACCACATAAAATGCCTTTATTTAAGTATTGTGTCAAGGGAGAACTTGCTTTGCAAACAGTGTGAGTCTGTTCTTCCTTAGAGAGGTATTTCTACCCTACACTCAGGGAAAGTTCACAAATAAGTCGGGAGTTTTCTGAATAATGATAAAGTACCACAAAGCTGAGAAATGTTTTCCAATTGTGAACTTTAGATGGGGAGCATAGCTAAATACACATTATCACCGTAATTCATAGTCAGTAGTGTCTCTTTATCTCAGATATGTGTGTCTATCAACCTGGATTTGGTTTGGTATCAATTCCCATGAACCAGCCTCCTTTGTGACTTGCTTTATTAAAGGAAGTCACATACTGTCGTCTACAAGAGAAGACACCTAATCCTGGCATAGCCTTTCCAGATGTATACAGAGGCCAAAGTAAGGATTAAGAGTGCCCCATGAAGGAGTGGCATGAATGTGCACCCTTGTTCCCTCTTATGAGGTAAAGAGAAGTTTAGAGCAGTATGCTCCCACAGCCTGGGGCTGCGGAACAGCTTGTGATCATCAGTGAGGAAGCTGCCATACACTGCAGTAGATCTTGCTGAGGATTTTACCTTGAGGCAGCTCAGAATCTGGGAGTTACAAATATAGGATGAAGTGTCATTCCCTTTCCTCTGTCCTTTTGAACTGTCCCACCCCCCTTGGACCTTCACCTTCTGTGTATTGCCTCAGAGAAATGCAGCATAAAGTCTGGCCTCTGACCTTGAGCCAGTTTGTCGTGTACAGGTTACAGATGACTTGGAAAAGATTTGTCTGCACATTTTCAATCCTGGTTTGCCCTCTTGACAAAGTAAGACCAATTTGCATAAATACTTCTTCGTCTTTTAGGCTAACTCAAGAATTCCCCAGCTGACAATACTGTTGTCAGATTTATTTGCCTTTCACAGAAATCTGCTTTTTCAGGGGGTTCGAGTTAATATAACAATAAATTAAATGTATGGTAGAACTACCATTGTGTACAATATGCTTTGCTGGACTGATACAATCTCATGACTGTGCTACTCAAGTTAAATAGATTAAAACAGCATAATCTTGTTCAAGCCAGCAATTTCACTTCAAAAGCTAAGGGTTTTTCTTCCAGATAGTTTCTGAAATGTATTTGAAAATAATGCATCTTTGATACATATGATTTTATATACAAAAAATGCCATCAAAGATGCATTCACACTTGGTTCATTGTCAGAGACTGCTAAGTTTCAACTAGTGCATTGCTAGTACCAAGAAGGCACAATTTTATTACATTTCAGTTTATTTGAAGAAACAGAAAAATAAACTGTTTTCAAGTAGTATTAGACTAATATAAAACATGTGAGAAGGGACCTAGAAGCCATCTAGTGAATTCTTTCTTCTAGTCCATGGTAGAAGATTGCCTAGGAGGAGGTCTGTGTGCATGCAGTTTCATGTGGCTAAGGAGTGCTTTTTTGCTAGTAAAAAGTTGCAGCATATTGGAAAGGTTAAGAAATAGATAATGTATTTTTCTTTGTGGCTAAGCTGTGGCTAATGTAACTGCAGCCCAATGAATCATGGCAGTATTGCTCTTAAACACCATCTTTGCCATTGTAAAGGTGAACTTCTCTTACTGGATAACTTGTCAGATATGATAGCTCTGTAGAGCTGGTGCTGAACAATGTGAGAAACTTCATCTGCCTTAATATCCACTCCTGCACCTTTATGGTTATGCTCAACAGACATGTACATGTCTTTGCTGAAGTAGATGCATACCTATCACAGATGATAAAATGGAAAATGAGACATCAGCAAAATCTTGAAATGTAATTATAATAATGATCTTTATTATTTTGTCTTAAATTACAAAATAATTTTTTCTATGGCCTTGCAGCTGAAGGGAATCTTGTTTGTTCACTGGTTTAACCTGATAAGTCTGAAGGGCATGTCATTAGCTTCAAGTAAGCGTGGGTTCAAGGAGGGGAAATGGCCTGATTCGTATTTAAAAATAGACAGAAAAATCTGATTAGAGAAATTGTCAGATGATAACTTAATCAGACTGGCAAAATTTTGATTGCCCAGAAGCCTGGTTAAAATGCAGATTTTCTCTGACCAAGAATCGATTGGGTTTTCTGTTTGCTAGAAATAGACAGGAGGGAAGATGAGTATGTGTTGCTTTGACTTACAGCACAGTAATACTAAGCAGCTGCTCAGAGGAGTCAGTCAACAGAAAAAAACATAGAAAGAATGAATGAAACTGAGATGCCCTGAGCCTAAGGAAGAGAGTAGTGCTCAATTGTCCGAGGAGAAGGACTGAAGGAGAGCTTGACCAGAGGTGTGTTGGTGGTTATGGAGTAAGGACTGCTGAACTGTCCACTGAGTGTGAGTGTATCTTACCTGGAAAGGAAAAATTGGGACTGGGCTTTTTAATTCCAACCAGATGATTAAAATCCACCGATTTCTGACGGGGAGAGCAGCAGTGCAGCCCTCCCCTTGGGGTGGAGCTAGCAGGTCAGCATCCTGTAAAGCAGGGGGCTGGCTGCCTGCTTACTTGCTCAGGAATTGCTCAGAATCATTTTGTTCCAAACTTTGTCAGCATGTCATCTTTTTTTAATCCTGAAAGTTGCTGCAATCCAAATAAGTGATCGATACTTTTATAAATAACCTATTTATAAATAGAATTGTTACAAATAACCTATTTGTAACAGTAGGATACCAACACGAGCTCAAATTCTGCTGAAATTCTATGCTGGCAGTGTCTCAGTGTAGCTATAGAAAGATGAACTGCCCCACAATTCCTTTTTAATTACCTTGAGGAAAATGATGCCACGTTTTGAAAACAAGGCCACCTCTGGATTCCTGTCAGGCGGCCAAATTTCAGCCTATTCTTGACTTGGGCAAATATCCAGTGTGAAATTATTGGAAGTGCACAGCATTGAAAGAAAGGTCTTCTGCTTTAGTGCCCATGCAGGATAGCTTTTAAGCACACACTTTTACTCATATGTTCAGCCACTAAGTTTAAGCATTAACAATGTCAGTATGAAATGAGTGGAGATAAATTACTTCTGGTTTAGTTAAAACCCACCAGAACAGAAAAATATAGATTACATTGAAGTAGAATTTATGCTAGATTTCAAATCAAATTAAAACATATTTAGAGATCTAGGAGGATTTGTTTTGTTTTTACCAACAAACCTGTTGGACAAACAGAATACATTCCATCTCTAGCTATTTCAAAACCCAATTAAGATAATATAATTTAGAACATACCCATATTGAGATTACCAGTAGATGTGTCCCCAGAAGGTACTGGTTAGACCCAGCCTTGGTTAGCTTAAGAAGCCTGTAAAGGGTGGTGCAGGTGGGGTAAGCGTGAGCAGTTCTAGGGGTATTCAAATGGAGGTGTCCTCCTTTAGAAAGAGCAGCTGCTGGAGCTTGATCAGGCCCTGGCTTACCCGGGAGAATTCTGTGAGACTGTGGTGCTGTATAATAAATGTCACAGACTCTCACTCTGAAATAAGGATGAAAAAAACAGATGCAGCAGATGAAATTCATACACAGAAGACTAAGCTATTGGCTTATTTTGAATGTAACAAGCAGTTTTCCTACTATACAAGAAAAATCAATAACGTATTTTATTGTTTTAATTCCAGGGTGATGATCCTAAGGAGTCAATTTGTGTGTATCTCAGCAGTTGGTGTTGGATTTGGTCTGATGTGATTTTGCGAGCGTTAAACTGCGTTACTACAACAGAGAAATATTATACACTTGGGGAGAAAAGGAAATGATTTTTTCTCACAGTGACTGCTACATTTCTGACTTTTGAGTAATCATGTTTTTAAATACAATATAACACTTCTTTGGGAAATTCTGAAACTCCTGGCTATCAGTTTAATTGTAGCAAAGCACAAGCTCAGAATGGTGGCGATATGTGGTAGTCATCATATTTTGCTTCTTAAAGGATCATTAAAATATTTTGACATAAGATCTCTGGCTTTGATAATATCACATAGTATGGGCAATAGTCTCTGTATGGTAGTTGGCAGTGAACATTTTTAATTAAGAACTTGATCCTGTAAACACTAGCATTTGTCTACATGAGAAAGGTGATGAGAAGAGCTACAGAGGAGTAATTAATTCAGGTCCATGTTGTTCTCAGTTTTTCCCTGGGTGCACAGCTGAAAAAATCCCTCAGGTTAGAGATAGTCAAGTGGTTTATATGCTTTCATTTTGCGGGCAATAGATAACACCATGGATTTAATGGGATCGCTCATGTGAATGACGCTAATTTTGCAAACAAGTATTTGAAGGACCAGAGCTGTATAATTGTTTTTAAACCCCTTTTATTGCTTGTGTTCCTGTCTGAGGTCCAGTTTAGCTCCAAATGAGGAAAATAAACAAGGTTCCACGCTGCAATCCCCAGAGTCCTGGTAGGGCGTGACTTTGCACATGTTCTTGAAATGCCAGCTCTGTGTCTTGGCTGACATGAGAAGGACCATTCATTAGAAAAATGAGAGGTACCAAACCTATCATTTCTTCTATTTCTTTTTCACATAGCATAGCTACTGTCAATATGTGACTACAGATAAGGAAACTGCACTAAGCGTTATTAGAAGAATGTTCATCTTCTCCTACACCAGGACACAGGACAAAAGAACCTACAGTCACTTAATTTAAAACCCATGCAGTTCTTGTGCTTTATGTTTCCCTATGGCTCAGGAATACCCGTGGAGCAACATCCTGCAAAAAGAGTAAGTGAAATACAGCCCAGTGGAAAGAATCAAATCAACATTTACAGGAGCTATGACAAGCAGTTGTTGCCCTATCTATGGCTGCTTGTATATTATCTCTTATATATTTTACAAACAAACAAATAAACAAAAAACCCAGCAAACCCCCCCCCCCCAAATAAGTAGTGTAATAACCAGTTTCTGTTAAAAGAAGAGTTTCCATGGTTTCTTTGAGTGTCTATTGAGTGATCAATTCAAAGATAAAGTGCCCTCCTTCTCCTTTTATTATACTCAGATAGTATTGGGTATTTTGTTTACTAAAACTCCTTTTGCCACTGTAGCATTAAGTCCCCAGTCAACTGATTTAAAGAGCATTCAGTACTCCACTCATTGAGGATTATCTCTGCAAAAAAAAATCCTACTTAAATGAATTAAACCTTATAAAGTAAGGTTCAAAAAACCTTTTAAAAGTGATACTGATATTTTGTAATAGCATTTCTATATTGTTGTAATATTTGAAAGCTTACCTTGAAGCATTTTTATAATCACATAAATAGTCTTGAAAGTATTAGAATCAAGCATTATGGTTCCAAGTCTGTTGGTTAGGACACTTTCAGCATCTTGATCCATTTCCAAGATAATGATACCAGAATCCAATATTACTACCCAAGCAGAAGTGTCCATAAATCCTGGCTGCTTGTATCAGCAAAGTAATTTTTGAAAATAAGTTCTTTAAAAAATAGATAGCACTCTGGGGCATTGTATGACACCACTAATACACCCCTCTGAATACTCTGAATGTCAGGAGGGCTTTTAGCAGAAAAAAAGACATCAAAATTCAGTAGATGTGTACATCTGTATTACCAGCTGGTGACTGAAAGAGACACAAACAAGGATTTGATGTATGGCAATCTGTTATGGTTCCAGCACCACACGTCCACATTTTGTCTTCGCCAGCAGTGAAATTTGTGCCAGTTTCTGGCCACAGGCATCTGCTGATGATGTGCAGAGAGCTGGACGTGCAAGACCCTAGTGGTAGACCAGAGACTAATTTGCTCCCTAAAGATCTCCTCCTACACCATGAAACACTCACATAGGACTGTCCCTGAGTGTTTGTAGCTGGGAGTTGTGGAAAGTGATGCAAACTCGTTGTTTGGGTGATGCAAACATCCTAGGTTGAGGAGAACCACATCATATTTCTTCCAGAGAGACAGACATGTGCCTGTGTTCAGGCAAGGACTGTAAGTTATTCCAGTCTAGTGCAGTGCAATGAGATGACCCTGGCTGTGTAGCAGCGACAGGGTTTGACTTGGAAAAATTCGTGAACTTTTTAGAGATTGAGAGGATCTTGCATTGTGTGTAGAACAACTGCAAATCCTTTCTGCATATGCAGAAGTGAGGTAAGGGTCCCTTTCATTGCTTGGATTAAATTCAACAAACTACTCAACATGAGTAAAGTGGTAAAACCTAGCTACGTTTAAATAGAATATGTGGAGAGGAGAAAAGGAAATGTATTTGCAGTGGAGAAGAAATGTTTTTCAAGTGTTTGTAAGTTAGCATTATCTCAGTGAGTGTGACATCATAAACTGCTGAGGTTACTGTGTGTTTGGAATATTTCCGTGCAGCTATTTCATTCATAACACTCATGCATTAGTAACCGGAAAGATTACTGGAACACATTTTGAGAGAGGTTTACCCAAAAATCCTGGTTTCCTTTGCAAAAAGAGATCTTAACTGAATGAGTGTGATGTGGCACTCACAAATGAGAGCATATGGAAAACTCTGTAACTTGGACAGACACACTGACTTCTTAGTGGCATTTCAGCGCTTTAAACTTGCCATTGACTTGAAAACTTGATCCCTCTGTGCTCACAAAGCTCTCAGTGATTTGTGTGGAGCACGAGACTGACATGAGGTGCATGGAGGAATTGTTAACCTTTCCTACCCTTTCCTACAAATACTCTCAACTCCTCACAGAATAAAAATACGCTCTATTAGACTTTAGATTAGGAACCTGGTTTTAATGTAGCTTTCTCAGCTACCTCTCTCCAGACATGAAGTTATTGTGAGATGTTGGATGCATCCACATCACTCCACAGGAGTGCAGCCCTTGTACTTAGCTTTATTATAGCTGCTGCTGCTGCTGTGTGCTTGGTGGCTGGGTTGTGAGAATTTGTGCACAGGCTGGGCAAGTTAATGACGTTTCTGTGTGACAGGGTATGGTTAGATTGGTCAAGACCTGCTGTAGTACACTTGCTGTGGGAAAGGATGTTTTCTCAGGTAGCCAATAAATTATTTCTCATTTATTTTCCATCTTTGCCAGGTTAATGGTGAATAAATGGGTTTTGTACCTGGCTGGGAATGTTTATGACACTTTTGCGATACTGAGCCAAGTGCGGTTTTGATTAAGGATTCTTGACCAAAGGTTGGGAAGGACCTTTCAGTTCCCTCTGCTTCACTTAAGGAATAAGAGGTTTTAGTGTTTGTGGGCCTCCAAATGCTGTCACATGCTGTGGAATAAATACTGAGATAAAATAGTTTCCTAAATATAGAACCACTGACAACGTGCTGATAGTTCCACTGTACCTTTGCAGAGGCTGAGAGTGTCCTTGCACATGACTGCTTCACAGCATCACTAGATTAAAGCCTGATGGGCTACTTTTATTCTTTTTTCTCATCTGAATCTTTAATGTTGCATCTTCCTTTGAGATCCAGTGGGTGATTTCTCTGCACCCTGTGGGCTATTATGTAATCCTGTTCAGTGTCTGTTAGGGAGTTTGTATGGGTATGAATCAAGCACTGCTATGCGTGGAGCATAGTAAATCATGCTTTAAATAGCTTGGTTTACATCTCAAGGTAGGCAATGTGATGGGACGTTTACATTGCCTAATTGAAGGTGCTAAATTTGGGCTGTAGCTTCACGGTGACTTAAGATGCAATGGCTGGCAGTGCAGTCCAGTCCTCATTCTTGTGCTGCACCCCTTCCTTAGTGCCATCCCTGGCTCCTGTCTGATCCTACACTGAGCTGTTTCAGCACACTGAGCCAGGAAAAAACAACACGGCAACAAAAAGGGAAAATTGTTTCATGCCAACAGAGCCAGGGGAATTTCGGTGTCAAAGCAAAGGAGGGAGTGAGACCATGCAGGTGGAACTGTAAGGATACAACAGGGGCCATTTGTTACCTGACAGCTGTTGGACAGGCCCAGTGGTCCCCTGAAACCTCAGTCAAGCCTGCAAGGTAACATCTCTAGGAGTGTCCCTGTTGAGAGGGGAGAGATAGGCTCCTGCAAGGGGGGATTGCAGCACGGTGGCTTCTGTGGTGGGCAGGAGCCCATCTCTCCCCTTAAGCGGTGCTTAAGGACTCTGGGTACCTACACTGTCTGATTATTGCTCTCCCTTCTCTCTTCCCATTCCAGTCATTTCAACAAACTGTTCATCACCAGCAGGTCCAGAAGTTCTAGCTATAGAAAAACCAACTTTGGCTGTAAATACAGTTTCTCAGTTCACTGACAGTAAACTTGCATAAACTTGCTCATTATTCAGCATGCCTGTGCTTTCAGTCTCTGATCATCCCAGCATCCCAAACAGCATCTGCAGAGAACACAGCTGCACAAGGTCTGGTGCTTTGGAAACCCGTTAATCTCTCTTTGATTCTCTTTCCTGTGTACAGTAGTGAGATATCAGACATGTTGCCATCCTTGAGTCAAGATTAAGTTTTCTGTCCTGTGTAATTCAGGAAAAGAAGCTAAATGATCTAGGTGACCCAGCATTTTCTGTGGGCTTTCCAAATTACTAGCAAAATACTCCTGTTGTTATGTTATTTGGTTTTATCCAGTGCAGGTATCTGAATGGGTTAATTGGTCTGGGTTAATGGATCACTTAGACTTGAGCCTGCACAGACTCCGTGGTGGAGCTTGCTCTCATGTTAGAGATCTGTGCAGTGAAATCCTGAGCATTTATGCGGTAGCTCTTCCAGGGACTCTCAGGTCCAGAAAGCACACATCCACTTGTGTACAAGAGTCTGTGTGAAATCAAGCCCAAAGAACATTCTGTGGAGTGCTTTACTCTGAATTTATTTCTGGATAAATCATTTGGGCCTTTCAGCTGCAATGCACAAAGAGTGGGCAGAGTTATATTTATTAAGCTTTGTTCCAGATTTTCATGAAGTATTTCTTAATTGGCTCGAAATTATCATTATGGACAAGTAGAGCATGAAATGATCTGCAGCATACCACTAAACAAAGGAACTATTGCTGTTATTTAGTGGTCTCCTTTCATAAAGCTGCATTTCAGAATACCTTCTTATTTCAAGAACACTGGCTCACCAGAGGAATGACCCTGGGTTACTGGGTTACCAGGTTGCCGTGCACTGGTCCAGCTGGGGTAGCAGCCTGTCAGTACACTTAACACGATGGGTGTACATCAGCTTGGGTTTGCCATCGAACAAGGAGTAACGTGTGATAATTGACTGAGCTCTCATCCCTCTGTGTGAGAGCAACAACTGCCCTTCGGTGGCAAGCGTTGGCAAATACTGGTTTGAGGATGAAAACAGTCTGGCTGTTAAATACAAGGAGTGGCATCCTCATTTGCTATCAAATAAACAGTCAAATCTGTCTTTTGCTAAATCCTGACATAGCTTCAGCAGCTCATCGGTGTTTGTTGCTGCACCTACTACTGCTGGGTCTTGCCTTTTTTTTCCATCCCTCTTTTCTTCAGTGAGGGAGAAAACTCAGACAATTGCATGATGGAAGTATTTAATGATCCCACCAGGAATTCATGGTATCATGGCAAAAGGCCATCAGAACGAATCATGGTAATGGTTGTGACAGGGTCGTCTAGTCTGAGACAGTATTGCTGGGTTTAAATTTCTCAGTACTCACTTTACTCCCTGACACGAGGAGATTCTTCACAACACATCTGTAGTTAACAGCCTGCTAGGCTTCTCAGCTCTTGGCTCAACTGTGAGGTGGTTCCCTAAAAACAGCTCTTTCTTGGTGTGTTTATTTTTAGTGCTTATGGCACAAACCCATTCTTAAATTCTTGTGAAATTGAAGTATAACAGCTGACACTTCTGCATGGTTTATATGCATATTTTATACAGTGGCATCATGTGTATTCTTTATGTTAATATTCTTTTCTTTGAGTATGTACTTGCAATTATTTAAAATATCATCTTTTATGCTACCAGAGTGAACTATGGGAGAAGTTACACAATGTCACCTAAAAAAACATTGATACAACCCAAAATAATTTTTAAGGGTATCTGACGGATTTCTGGAAGGGTATTTTTGTTAGTCATTTAGACACTTGCTGCTTAGATTTACCTTTCTAAGGTGGGTCTAAGAGGTCACCTCTGCTTCTGATTTAGTTCAAGATCCACATATGAGAAGATGGGTGAATGGAGAGGTTCTACAGAGAGCTGCTCCTAAGGGATGGCAAATGCATGGTTTTTCTTTTCAGAGACTGTTCCATATGTCAAAATGTAATTCCTTGAAGTTTCTGTGATAGCTTTTGCCCAGAGATTTCATCTTAAGATGTATATTCTTTGCATTCCTTCTGTTTCCATTCTTTTCAATGCAATTGTCCAAGCAGAGCTTATCCTCTCTTGGAGCTGGTATAATTGTGCTCCTCCACATGTGCCAAGCTCTGTGTCAAGCTGCTCGTGTAGGCTCTGCTACTGCTGATTCCAAAAAGGTTCTCTCAAATTCTCTCAATGCTGAACTTAGTTATGTTTTCAGATGTGAACTTGATATTGTCCGAGTAGAGTGTGTGCAGCGTAACATAGAAGCGTCTCTGCGCAGGATTTAGGAGGAGGCACGGAAAGCCCCTCAACTATGTGTGTGCTTTTATTACAGAAAACCATGATGAGTTTGTATTGTTGAGTCATCTGGTACGGCTGATTTAATTTGTACTTTGTTTTCATGTTTTAAGTGCCTAATGATTTTTTGTCAAGGAGGCAATGGTTTCACTGTTGTAATGCATACTTAGACCTCTGCACTTGTTACCTGTTCTGTAATAGAATATTTTTGCAGTTTCTGTTTGGAAATAAAGACTTATTAGGCATAAGTGTGGTTTTTAATTTTTTTTTTTTTAATTCCTGAGACTTAACAATCAAAAATCTATCTTCTAAGGCATGGTAGCATAGACAATGAATTAGTCTGATTCCTTTACATCAGTGTTAGCAACTGACAGTAAACATGTCGAGAGTTCCTTAAAATTGTGTGAGTATAAAAACAAGCTATGCTTGAAAACATGTATGGGGTGTTGGGCTGTATGTATAAATTTATGTTGCTTAAATAATACCTTCATGTAATTGCAGTCTGTTCTTGTATGGCAACACAGTTAACAGCTTTGTAACTTCAAATGACTTGATATATGGGGTTTTTTTAATTATTTATTGAAGAAAATCAAACAAAGAAAGGAACCACACAAGAAACAAAAAATTGTTACCATTGTCCTCTAAAAACAGCTATTAAATTTGAAAGCTATCTCTAAAAATAACCGAACTCTGAAAATGGTGATTAACTGAAAATGTTAAAACCACTGATGCAAAAGGTTTTCATACAAAATACTGACCATGAGTACATGTTTAGGAGATGTGTCTGTAGTAGACCTCTAGACATTAGTGGCTTACATGTTTCTTTTTTTATTAATATAGGTTTTGGCCACATGAAGATTGTGTAGTGAACAAATTTTGAAGAGATGAGTTTCAAAGAGAGTGTTTCCCCTCAAAGCATTTTCTTTTTTTTTACTTTTGGTCAGAAGAAGGGCATATAGCTTCTGTGCTGCTTACTGTGACTTCTCCCAGCAGAAGCTGACTGTCTCCAAATCAGGTCGGATATGTACACGCAGCTGGTTTGTGCCATGGACTATTATCCTTTAGGGCCCTCTAGGGACTGAACTGCAATTGCCAAATTTTACTGCAGTCAGTACAGTGGATTAGAACTGAAAAGATTCATTTGGCCTCATGGACCACCAAGTGGCTTCTACCCAAAGATTATGATCTGGACCTTTGTGTTCTTCCTCCTTCCAATAGTGTGTGAGTCTTCCATAGATAATAAAAATGAAAGGGTTTCTTTTGTTTGCTGTGCTGACAGCTGGAATTGCATACACGAGTGATGCAGATGCAAATGCGTCCTCATAATTGGAGCAGTTTCTAAATCAGAAGTGTGATTTCTTCTGTCTTAGAATGAGCTTAGCCATCTGAAATGTTTAGCTGATGAACGGATAAATGTTCAAAGAGCAGCACTGCCTGGTGATTAGGACTGCTTGGTCCAGGTACAGAACAAGTGAGTGCTGCTCCAGGCAAGCATCCTCATTCCCTGATTAGAAGCGGAGCAGTGTGAGAAAAGCTGTCTGGGCAAGAGAAGAGTGGGAGGGAAGAGATTATATGCTGAGGTTATGCCTGTCAAACAGTTGTGGTACTTGTGGATCACGCCAAGCACAAACATTCTCATGGGGTAGAGCCTCTCCCATGAAGATGGCACTCCTGCTGCGGGAAACACGTGGTTACTGGTGTGAAAAGGGCTCAAGAAGGAATTTTCCCAGGAGCAACAAGGCTGTCCAAGATCAGGTTGCCTCAAAATACCATTAGGCAAAAAGTGTCATGTGAAGATGTTACAACATAAGGTCACGGGGTTAGTCCAAGAGAAGAGAATGGTGGAAGTCTACTCCACAAACTGAAAGCCATGGCAGTGGGCTAGAGAAGCTCAGGTCACAGCTACATCACAGACAGCAGCTGGAAAAATACACATATGGGCTGAGAAAGACCATCAGCATTTTAAAGAAAGGGGAGATTGCCTCCTCTTCAAGGATCCCAGTATGCCCATGTTCTGGTGTCTGAAAGTGCCTGAGTTTTGAGATACACATCTAAGTTTTAGCTTGCCTCTTCCATCCTGTATGAAGTGTCTGTGTCATCCTCACTCTGCGGGCAGAGCCAATTAGTGGTGAATAGGAGTGTTAATGTCTCACAGCCTGTGCAGTCTGATAGATGGAACCATCTGGTTAATGGAGATACCATAATGAAAGCATTAGCTCTTAAGTGTATAAATGCAGATGTAATTCTTTTATCATGTAAGTGAAAAAAGAGAGAGCCCAGCGAGGACTGTGCTCTCATGTGTCTCAGAAGGCCAACCATATCCTAGGGTGCATCAAGAGGAGTGTGGCCATCAAATCAAGAGAGGTGATTCTCCACCTTTACTCTGCTCTTGTGAGATGCCACCTGGAATACTGCGTCCAGTTCTGGTGTCCCCACCATAAGAGGGCCATAGATCTGTTGGAACGAGTCCAGAGAAGGGACACATAGATGACCTAGGGGCTGGAGCACCTCTGCTATGAGGGTAGGCTGAGGGAGCTGGGATTGTTCAGCCTGGAGAAGAGAAGACTCCGGGGGGACTTTATAACTGCCTTCCAGTACCTGAAGGGATCCTACAGGAAGGCTGGAGAGGGACTCTTCACAAGATCGTCCAGTGATAGGACGAGGAGAAATGGTTTTAAACTGAGGGAAAATAGGTTTAGACTGGATCTTAGGAAAAAGCTCGTCAGTAGAAGGGTGGTGAGACTCTGAAATAGATTGCCCAGAGGGGTTGTGGCTGCCCCCTCCCTGGAGGTGTTCAAGACCAGGTTGGATGAGGCTTTGAGCAACCTAGCCTAGTTGAGAGGCATCCCTGCCCATGGCAGGGAGGTTGGATTAGATGATCTCTGAGGCCCCTTCCAGCCTAAGCCTTTCTGTGATTGTATGATTCTATGAATTTAAACTGCTGTCTCTTTTCTGCTGCACAGGGAAGCAAAGATGAATTAGTCCAGAAGGTCACATGCTGCCACTGTTGAAGGAAGAAATGCTGGATGTGCTGGCAAAAACATAAAAGCACTAGAAGTAATTTAACTTTCATCTTCAAAATTACTTTGCGAGGTATTTTGAGAGACTTTTGGAACAAAAATAATCTGGCTGAATTCTAAGCACAGTGCTGCTTGTTTAACTCCAAACCTGCAGGGGCATTAGTTCCTTTTGGTTAGCTTTCGGTCTCCTTTCTAAGGACAAAAAAAATTGCTCTTGTGTTATATGTGGAGTTTTGGCAGAGTAAAACCACTCAGGAACAGCCCCTCGGTTCGAACTGCCCCTCTAAAACTGCTACTTTGCCTTGAGCAACACGCATCGTGCAAAACCTGCTGTGTGCCAAGGCAGGACCCTGGGAGTGGGCTGCAGCCCCAGCGTCTTCCTCTGCCCTTCAGCAGCATGGGCACAGCTCCCACCTGCCCTCTGCTACCGGCCCCTACCCAGACCCATCAGCAGCTGGGTGCCTGGGAATCCTGCCAGGAAGGTGGGAATGATGGGCCCGATTCACCTGCAGGAGATGAATGAGTTCAGCTGTATGGCATTCTGCCTTGGAAAATGTCCTAAAGATGGATTATGATATAATAAAGGTGGATTATGATATAAAAGAGGAACAAAAGGACTCTTACCCTAGCTGGATTGTGAATTAATTGGTTCTACTTTTCCAAAATACAGAGTTGTTAGGCTTTCAGGAAAGGTTTCAAAGCTGGATCCAAAAAAGACAATGATGTTGTTAGGAATTGCAATAGAAGAGTAAGAGAGGAGATTTAAAATACTGTGGATATGCTTGTTCATGATACAGCATGGAGAAATGTTATGAAGGAAGGATGAGGGCAGTGTGATTATTAAGTGTCAGAGACAGTGACCTAAAATGGGAGCTAACAGTACTCTGACATAGAATACACAGTTCTCCATCAAATGTTGGTGCATAATAACTTCCTTTTAAAAAGCCAGACATGTTGAAGCACTGGATGGGCTGGAAGGAGGCAGATCTAGTAGCTGTGACACGGGTCTACTGGTGTCCTTGGACATCTCAGCTTGTTATAAAGCTGAGCAAGGTGTCAGAAGGAAATAGCCTGAGATTCATCTCACCAACCACAGTTTCCAGTACAGGGTAGTGTCTTTGTATGCTCAGCTCCACGGTCCTTAACCACAGGATGCTACTTCACAGTCAGGGTGACTACTTTATATATAAATTCCTGTATCATAAACATCTACAATTATTAGTTCAGTCCCACCATTCCGGTCCTACCCTTTCCCTGTCTACACTGAATGTTTGTTTCACAGTGCCTTAATCATAGAGCTCTGAACTCTTTTGGCCCTACTCGCTTTGCTATAATATAGATAATAATTTCTAGGATGAAATCTCTTTTTCTGAATATATTTAACATCTTTCAGAAGAGTCTAAAATAGAAACTCTAAGAACATTAACTTAGAGCACTTTTCAAGTTCATCTTACTTGCAGTCCATTAAAGTGAAGTGACAACTGAGGTATGACATGAAGTAATTATACTGATTGTGTTGTATGTGCTCCGCAGGAGCTGGATGATTTGCTGAGGATATTAATTTCAAAAGTCAGACAGCAAGAGATCAGCTGAGATGGAAGATCACTGCAAAGTGACCTCACACCAGGGAAGAAGAAAAAGAGAAGGCAGAAAGGTGGCCCAGCACAGGAGTTCAGCGAGCTGAAGTAGATGCATTTTGACAGAAAGGTGGTCTCCATGTAACGGAATGAAGGTGTCACCACTGTAGTTCAAAGGTAGATCCCCTTTATGGTCTGTGGAGGGAAGTGGAGAATAATTAATCTGGCTCATTTTAAGTATCTTAGGCTGTGATAAATCGTTCTCTAGATTCCCTGCTTTATGAATAGAGAGTAGGGTCACTAGCTGGGACATAATGTCTGTTGTTCAATGCTCCAGCCTAAGGGACTGCAGTGCTGGTGAAGCACGGGTACAAGTCCAGACTGAGCTGCTATCTTGTCCGTGCAAAGTCATGGGCTTGTCTATGCCCTGATGGTCGTGCCTGTGGCCTTACACTTCGTGACCAGGGGAATGGTAGCTAAGTATCAGACTGTGGAACATCACTTAGAGTCAGCAGATAATGAGATTAGGTTAATAAGGATTCTCTGAAAGAATCTGTACCTTTGTGAATAACCAACACAGTGAATTTAATTTCTTTGATCTCTAAAACAATTTTCATGGTCACAAGAAGTTAATCAGAATGTAAAAGCTTTTCTTCTCTATCAAATGTTTGCTATTGAAACCAGTTTGGGATTTGTGTACTCGAGCTGTTGTGCAGCCCTGAATAGGTACATTAGAAGTAGTTTAATCCGATCATACTTCAGCTTTAGCTTAGTTTGACAACCTAGCAGTGCAGGTGCTAGCAAAATGGCTTTCACTTAGGGATTGCCACTGCTTCACTTGGGTAAATTCATTAGCAAGGCATAAAGTAACTGTGTGTCTGAGGAGCTTTGAGAGCCATGGGCTAGACCTTTCTGAGAGAACCAAAAACTGGAGGTAAGTAATGGCAGGTCCTTAGTGTAATTCAACATGAACAAAGGTGATGTCATGAAGCTCAACTGGACAGCTTATTCCTTGAATCTGAACATCCACACTCAGAGAAACAGGTAAGCAGTGGCAAAAGCATGATTTTAATGAAGTTAGTGTGTGCTAACTGCACACTCAGTCCATTCCACATGGCTTCATCTGTCATTTAACAGAAAAAGTGACAAAGTACTTCAGTTTCACTAAAGCATGGGCTTGGCCAAGAAACAACGTTCTGGCACATCCAGACCAAAGCAGAAGTCTGTAGTCATCATGGTCATCACTGCTAATGGCTCCTAGACTTCATGGGCAAACACAGGCAGCTCCCGATCTGAGGGCCCTCGGCTCAAGGGCTCTGAGCACAGGTCCAAGGACCTCTGGTCCCCCATGGCTTTGCCACTGAGGCTCAGCCTGTACTGAAGAGGAAGACTGGCCTACACAGCCTGCCCCAGGCTGACCGTCAGGGCTGAGACTGCTGCCTTCTGTAGCCAGAGGGCTATTGGAAACAGGCCTGTTATCCCACCCCCCACAGTGGGATATCCCACCCACGACTCCACTGACAACACACAGCCAGCCTGAACAAGAAAGTGGTTTAGGGTTTTTGATGGCTGAAGTAAACAAAAGGGCCACCTCGCTTGCTGACTAAGGTTTCCTTGCATGGCACCACTGACTGCACGGCAGTCCAGCCCCTGCTGCACAGGAACTACCCACAGGTCTTTGAGACAGTGGGAAGGAATGCTAACTGATCTGTGGCCATCGGGAATCTTTTCTCTCTTTCCTTTCTACACAGCAGAAATGAGGCAAGACTTTGCAGTTCAGAGGGAAGGATGCTGTTGTAGGGATCTTTTCTTTTTATTCTCCATATAGCGAGGGTAGAGAGCAGTCCCTTGATTTCTCTATGGCCAGACACTTAGTCCTCTATTACTCCTTCTTCAAAATGGGGACAGCAATGCTTGGTCCTCTCCCAGTAGCGTTACGGGGGTCAATACATCTTGAGATCTGTTTACGTTCTGTATGATGGACCATGCATGAACTGCAGACAGAAACTTTTCCTAAAAACAGCAGTTTATTTCTTGCTGCTCTTTCTTGATTTATTCTTGGTTCACCATGTCATAAAGCACAACTAGACAGTTTAGATTTATAGCACCATTATTATGAAGTTTAAATTGCAAAGATAGAAAACAAATCAAAAGAACGAGGAGAGAATTTAACATATTTTATCAGCCTTTCTCCTGCGCTTTCTTACTATTTAATTTAAACCAAAGCTTTTTTTTTTTCCTGCTGTAGTAACCACCCATCTCCAAGAAGTGAAAATACACTTGCAAAACTAATAATTGAGAACTTATTTGCAGAGATATTTATTTATGCGCCTGGCACTTCAGGATGTTTAGAGGGTAATTTCAAACTGTGAGCTCTGCACTGTGTAAATTTAGAAGCAATTTTTCTAAATGTCAAGTATTTATTACATGAAAAAAACACTTGGAGTGTGGAGCAGGTCCCCAGTGATATATAGCGCATTTGGGGAAGGGCTTCTTGGATGAACAGAGGTAATATCTGAGTGATGAAAAGCAAATCCTCGGTTTGAAATTGCTTTGTGTACATGGAAAGTAGATTGAACAAAGGTAGGCGGCCAGCCCAGTATTTTGCTTTGTCTCATGCATAAAACAGTGGGTTCTAAACCTTTTATAACCAAGCCTGTCTGTCTTTTCTCGGTCCTGCAGCACTTCTACTACCTCTGCTTAGATTGCTGCTGTCTCCTTCTCACCCCCTTAACTGCTCCAGCAGGCTCCTTTCAGACAACAGGTGGATAAACCCATCAGAGTTTGTTCATGTAGGATTTCCCCCATGTGACACCTGGCCTTGGTGTCAACGTATCTCAAAGTGCAAAATAGTAAAGTGCAACTCTCCCACTGGAGGCTGATGATATGGAAAATAAGGGAGAAGCCTGTGATGCCTGTTGTTTTGCTTGGAAATACCAACCAGCCTGGAAGCTGCAGGAATGTGAAAGCCAGCACAAGCAAGGCAAGGACACAAAAAGTCTAGCATGTTTTAAATCAGGAAGCTTTTTCAGGCTGGTGGATGCACAGAAGCTGAAGGACTTCCCACATTCAGACCCTGCTCTTGGTTTAGGCTGCTCATAGTCCATAGTTCTATAGAAGACAAATTCCCAGAACTTGGTGGACTACTTGATCTGCTTTTGGTGACCTTCTCAGACTTATTATCACAGTCATATACTTCCTTCATGACTGTCCTCAGATGTCATTAGTGAGGATCTCCTATGTCCTCCTTTTGGTATGCTGCTTTATGCTGGCTTTTCACTTAGCACATACATTACCTCCCTTGGAGACTGACTTCATGACTCAACTGCTAATATCCTGCAAGAGGAAAATACCTAACATAGATGGTTCTTTGTTCTCAGTCTAGGAATTAAAGTAAGATGCTTTCTATCGGTAGTAGCTTTGTAAATGTTTCCCTTTTGTCATTAAGCCTCTTTTTCTCTTCAAATAAAGCCTCGTGTTCTTATTTTACACTGCATTTACTGCATATTCTGAAGCTGCCATATTACTCCTGACTACTGTTTTGTCCACAGCTGTCTGTGATGTGTTTGGAGGAGCTAAGAAAAGCTTGCAGTTCCTGGGCCAAGTGATGAAGACTGAGTGACACACATGCTGCCTTTGCTCTACTGAGCACCACGTGCCTCACTCCCATGGCTTGGGTGGGCAGCAGCATAGGGAGAGAAGATGTGCCAGGCTATGCTTCAAAATTGCCATCTCCCTGTGGTCCACCTCACCGGTCCTTTCAGAGTGATGCAACCTCCTGCAGGGACCCATCTGTGAGGGGACTGCTAATGGGATTTTCATATGGTGTATGCAAGGCCTATGGCTACACAGTCAGCAGAGAGATCTCTGCACAATCCTTCGGCACTTGTCGCGTAGCGAGGCCAATCTATGGGCTCTAGCTGGGTTACAATGGCCGAGTCCTGGCTGCCACCAGGATACCTAGCTGCATTGTAACCACCGCTGCTCTCCCCATGCTGGAGGTACCATCCAGTGAAGGTGTAAACGAGGATCTCAGTCGTTATTCACAAGAAGCCAGAGTTCCCACGTGCCCTTGATGAGCTGAGTGCCAGGCAGTCAAGGGACAGCAGGAGGGAGACTCTGCTCCTCACCTGTCTCCTTTGCTCATCTGAAGTCTTGGTGGACAGAAGGGAAGTTGAGGGATTAAAGGAAGTCCACAGGGTCCCAGAAAACAAGTGAGAAGGAAGAATGACAGCACACAACTTCAGCAATACAAATAAAAATAGTATTTGCTCATTTGAAAAATGAAAAAGAACAAAAAAAAAAAAGAACACAAACACAGCAAAGGTAACAAGAAACGGCGGCTCTATCAAATGCCAAAGAAAATATCTGACATCCTGCAGGGAGACACTGGCACAGAGTTATGAGGCTAAGGCCCCTTCACATTATCCCCACACGCCTCCCTCCTGTCCCCAGGGCGTGCCACCCTTCACAGCCCTGCCAGCGCTGGTGGCACAGGCACAAACTGCAGCCAGACAGCTTCTTCTGGCAATCCTTCCCCTCTGCACCACCCTGGACAGGCACCAGCTGCAGTGCTGCAGTTCTGGGCTCCCCACTACAAGAGAGACATGGGCAAAGTGAAGAGAGTCCAGTCGTCAAGGGTTAGGGCTGGGCATACCACTTGGCAAGTGACAGATACTCTCTGTTAATCCCTTTCTCTTACCAAGGGGAAGAGAAAGGGAATAAGGGTGAGAAAGACTTATGGTTTGGAAAAGAAAACTGAAACAGATTTAATGCAAATCATGCTGGAGAGTTGGGCGGGGAGGAATTTAATGGAATATAACACAGGCAAGTGTAGAGTCTGGCATCTGGGAAAGAATAACCCCATGTACCAGTATAGGTTGGGGACTGACCTGTTGGAAAGCAGCATAAGGGAAAGGGACCTGGGGGTCCTGGTGGACAGCAGGATGACCATGAGCCAGCAATGTGCCCTTGTGTCCAGGAAGGCCAATGGCATCCTGGGGTGTATTAGAAGGGGTGTGGTTAGTAGGTGGAGAGATGTTCTCCTCCTCCTCTACTCTGCCCTGGTGAGACCTCATCTGGGATATTGTGTTCAGTTCTGGGCCCCTCAGTTCAAGGACAGGGAACTGCTTGAAGAGTCCAGTGCAGAGCCACAAAGATGATGAAGGGAGTGGAGCATCTCCCTTATGAGGAAAGGCTGAGGGAGCTGGGTCTCTTCAGCTTGGAGAAGAGGAAGCTGAGGGGTGACCTCATTGATGTTTATAAATATGGAAAGGGTGAGCGTCAGGAGGATGGAGCCAGGCTCTTCTCTGTGACATCCAATGATAGAACAAGGGGCAGTGAGTGCAAGCTGGAACATATGAGGTTCCATGTAAACATAAGGAGAAACTTCTTCACTGTGAGGGTGACAGAACACTGGAACAGGTTGCCCAGGGAGGTTGTGAAGTCTCTTTCTCTGGAAACATTTAAAACCCAGATGGATATGTTCCTGTGTGACCTGCTCTAGGTGGTCCTGCTCAGGCAGAGGGGTTGGACTAGATGGTCTTTTGAGGTCCCTTCCAACCCTGAACATTCTGTGATTCTGTGATTCTGTAATAATAATACAATGGAATATACAAATACATCCAAACCCAGTATTGAGCCTCAGCCCCCTGATAGCAGTTACATCACTGTCACTACTGATGCTGTGGAGCAGGCACTGGGGAAGTCCCAGACTGGACTCACTGGCAGATGGCAACCAGATTCAAGAGCTGCATTCAGGAACTCACGGACTGGGATTGAAGGCAGAATGGGCAGAGTCCTCCTCAGATGGTGGCCACTGAAGAAGAGGCTTTACCCTTGTGATCCCTCAGCTTTATATCGCGTACGATGTATATGGGCTGGAATCCCTCGTTGGTCAGTTCGGGGGGAGCTGTTCTGGCTGCTTCTCTCTGCAGTTGCAGCCTTTCACTTGCTGCACCCCCAGCGTGGTACACGAGATCCAGCGGTGACCTTGTTCTGCACCGCAGCAAGTATAAGCAAGAGCCTTTCTGCACACGAGTCCTTGGTAGTAACTCTACCCATGGGGTGTTATCACTGCAAAACCAGCCCCTGCCTGGGAAAACAGGCTGCTAATTTCAGACAGTGCAGTTAGTTAGAAGAGACTGTGCTGAAAGGTGAAATCACTGAACAGCACTAGTTTTGTTCTAACTCAAACCAGAATACCAGTGAAGGTCCACAAAGGTGATTAAGGATCTGGAACATCTCACATATGAGAAAAGGCTGAAAGAGCTGGGACTGTTTAACCCGGAGAAGAGGCGGATCTTATCAGTGTAGACAATCATCTGAAAGGAGAGTGTAAAGATGATGGAGCCAGGCTATTCTCAGTGGTGCCCAGTGATAAGATCAGAGGCAATGGGCACTAACTAAAGCACAGGAGGTTCCCTCTGAACATTAAGAAACACTTTTTCACTGTGAGGGTAATTAAGCAATGGCACAGGTGGGGTCTTGGTCCTTGGAGATATTAAAAACTCACCTGGGCAGCTGGTTCTAGGTGGCCCAGCCTTAGCAGGACATTGGACCACATGACTTACAGAGACGCCTTCCAACCTCAGCCACTCTATAATTCTGTCCTGGGGCCAGGCCACGACATCAACCCCAAGGTGGGGGTCAAGATCAAGCCCAGTGAAGGGAACTGTTGTCAGACACAGCATGTAGTTCCCTGAGTCCCTTCTTGCCTTTAAGATAAGAGTGACAGTTGCTTTCCACGGTGGCCTTTCATCTAATGACAGTGTAAGTCAAGGTTTGTGGATAGAGGCCCTGCGTTTTATTAGTCCATCTCATAAAGCTGAAGAGGGGAGGCTTCTGACAAGATTTCATCTGAAAGCTCTTCTTCATGTCTGAAATTGATGCCATGAAGTTCAAAGCAATTGCTCCAAGTTCAATTAGGTCCATGGGTGCTCCACTACCTAAAGGAAAAGGTGGCTAGATAATTAGGGGTTAAAGGAGACAAATGCTAAGAATTTATCTTGCAAATGACATAGAGAGACAAGTAATTTACAGCCTGTCTGGAAAGTGGAGAGGTTAGTGGTGAAGAGGATGTAGCAGTTGCATGCACTGAAATTCAGAATCAAGCCAGGAAGAAAAAGTGACCTGGAATTCCATTTCACATGAGCTGAACTTCAAAAGGGAACTTTCTTCAAATACAAGCAAAAATTAAAAAAAAACAAAAAAAAAAGCAATGTAAAAGATTGAAAATGCTGACAAAGCACAAAGAGGCTTTTTGAGATATCATATTAAACTGAGAACTGCCTACCATCTTGCGTAAAGGGAAGGGAAGGGAAGGGAAAAAAATAAAGAACACTCACAAAAAAACCCCAGACAAATTAAAAAGCACAGTGAAAGGAACTACTAGAAACTGATAGAAGTAATGTCCAAGTGAGAAAAACAGGAAAATCTGTCAAATGAAAAGTAGATAGATGGATCAGATACCAATTTGAGAGACAAGCTGCTAATAAAAAACACTTTCAAACACATCCAAACCATGATGTCTGCCAGAAAATCAGTGCAGCTTGAAGTGAGACAGTCAAGAGGTAAAAAGGTTACTCAGGAAAGATAAGCCCATATGAAAAAAACTTGCATGAATACAGCTCATTAAGAGCAAGGTGAAGGAGCCCTCTGCGACAGCTGAAGAACAATCTCAAACAGGAGAGGTCTTGAAGCAAATCAATACATTGACAGTAAGAAGAAGGCAGGATGGCACTCGTCAAATGGGTCTGGAGTAACGCAGCATGAAACTGCTAGTTTGCTAGTTATAATGCATCTGGGGTCAGAGGAATAGTCAATGACCAGTATAACTTCAGACTCCACAAAAGGCTCCAGGCCGATGCCGAAATGTATAGAACAATAAATGTAATGTTTTCACCTGACAAAATCAGGAAGATATGTAAGAGCAGTGGCGCTGGGTAGGATTCCACGTGCGTTTTTTCCCGAGGAAGCCATGCCTCATGAATCAGGTGGAAATGTCTATAAGGTTTCACAAGCTTTGTGAGCAAAGACGATGCAGATGGAAGATTTTGTCAAAAGCTGTTGCCAACTGTTTGCTACAGATTCCTGAGAAGTAAAAAGGTCAGATTCTTCCCATTTAAGCTGGAAAGTAGGAAATGAAATAATGGAGAGGCTTCACAGTGAGAGGAAGGTGTCACTGGGGTCTCACAAGTATTTGCACACTGGACTTTACTGTTCAATATATTCCTCAGTGACCTAGCAACGGATGACTAGTAAGTTCAAAGAAGTTTTCAGTTGGTACAAAATTATTATGGGCAATCAGTAATAACACCAAGCTCAAAGTTGCAGAAGGATGTCACAGTCCTGGGTGTCTGAGTGATCAAACAGTGGATGAAAATTTAATGTAATGACGGCAAAGGAGGAAGAAAAAATAACTCATAGCTGTTAGTCCTTAGAAAAGAGATCTTTGAGTCACAGTGGATACCTTTCAGAAAACATCATCCCAATACTGTGTACTGATGAAAAAGCAAATGGGATATTTTTACTTACTTTGAAGGTAACCAAGCATGAAACAGGAGTTCCCATTATGTCACTCGGTGTTACTCCAGTGAATGTGGCGTGAAGGCTGTTAAACATAAGAAACAATTTTTTTCACTTTGAGACTGAACGCTGGAACAGGATTTGGCCAGGACAGAAGCACAACCTACCAATTCAGGAATTGGCCACTTTGGAACCCTCCTAGATCACTGTCCAATATTTTCAACTTAAAGCAGCAGGGAAAGTTCTTTGTGCTGTGTTTGCAGGAGTGGTACAGGCAGCACTTCTACAGTTGCCAAGCTTCAGGGCACCAAGGTCTGATGGGGAGAGATGGGGACAGCAAATCTGTCGTGCACTCCAGCAAGCATCATCAAAGAAGGACTGCTGGAGCAGAAACTATGTTTGCAATTACCATCCCTAATTTGCAAAATAAGCTTTAAAAATATCATTGTATTAGTTTACAGTTGACGGGAGCCAAGGTATTTTTACATTAGCTAGGGATGGAAACCTGATCTGCATGTGGAGCACTTCAGCCAGCAAAACCACCCTCACTTGGCCATGTATAATAAAGCTGGTTATATAACAGGGCAGAGCCTTTCTATCATATACATTCCTTGGACATGCTTAAAACCTATCGAGTGTCTTATTTTGGGAGATCTGAGCTTAAACCCTGCTCCTAAGTTGGACTTTGAGTTTGGGTCTTTCTCAACCCTCATACATCGCCTCTATCCAGCTGCCCGGTGCAGAGACACACGTCTGTCTGAACCTCTGCTAAATCTTTGTGCTGGGTCTGGCCAGGATTCTGTTAACTGTCTTCGTAGCAGCCCCCGTGCTGCTGTGTTTTGGATTTGTGGCTAAGACAATAGTGGTGCCACACGAATGTTTTGGCTATTGCTGAAGAGTGCTTGTGCGGCACCAAGGCTTTCTCTTTGTTTCCTGCTCTGTCCCCTCAACGAGTAGGCTGAGAGTGGGAAAGACATAGGGAGGGGACACAGTTGGGACAACTGACATGAATTGGCCAAAGGGATATTCCATACCATACAACATCATGCTCCACCAGCTCAATCATCAGCAATAAAGACTGAGGAAAAGGAAGAAGAAGGAAGGGTTTCGGCTTTCAAGGTGACCATTTTTTGGAGACCTGCTGGGCATCTGTCTGCCTGTGAGGGCTGGTCTGTGATTGCTTTTGTTTCTCTTGAGGTTTTGCCCTCCTCTTTTCTTCACCTGTTAAACTGTCACTCACAGATTTTCTCACTTTTGGTTTTCCTGTTATCTCCCCTGTTCCACAAGGGGTGACGGGCATGAGCAAGTGGCTGTGTGGGCACTTGGCTGCTGGCCTCGTTCAACCCACCACTGTTCCCCAGCCTGAACATATTCTTATTTGCTTTCTGCTAAGTCTGAGCCATCTTCCTGGACTTCAGAACGACAGCCAGTAGCAAAGGATAGCTGCAGAGCAACTGTTGGAGAGAGCTGCCTTGTTTCCCTTTGCAGCTATACCATCCTGCTTGGCACACTGCCCCCAAGGACCCACCGGAGAGGAGAAATGCTCCAGGCAGGTTGCCTTCCCCTTGCAGTTCATGGAACCTGCCACAGGGAGACAGCTGAAATACGTCTCTGAAACAGAGACAGAAAACGTGAGGCTGGGAGGGTTGTGTGGAAACTGTTACACAGCACTGTGCAGAGACGGGGCTGCTGTGGGCTTGCCCGTTTCTGAAGGAAGGAGTTAGGCTGCTGCACACTGAAGCCCAGAAGCAGCTGCTGCCTCTGGCCAGTTTGTGGGCCTGGGGAATGACCTTGGACTGGGTTGGGAGGGGGCCTGTTGGCAAAAGCATTGCTGCCCTTACTGGGAAGAAGGGAACTCTGGAATGAGGGGTGCACAGAGGCAGAAAGGTCCTACAGTTAAGGTAGCTCTGCACCATGCTGGAGGACTGAATTCTTTTCCTGCTGGTGCTATGGCTTTCCTGGCCAAGGCTGGGACATTCCCTGGAACCATGCGTTTTGTTGGTACCCCTGGATGTCTGGGCTTCATTTTAGTGGGAACTAGGTCTGAGGTCGAGACTGGGAAACTGCCTGGGCCTGGAACCAGTAAAGGCCTTGCAAGCACACAGTTCCAACTGACCTCACAGCAGAGCCCTGAGGTTAGCTTCCCCTCCTGAGCTTGAGCACTGTGCTCCATGGCCCCGCGTGTGAAACAGGGCTGCCAATACCCCACCCCTTGCAGGGGTGTTGCAAAGATCCCTAAAGAACAGCAGGGGGTACCCTAGAGGAAATTAAACACTCAGAATCTTTAAAGCAGATAAATAAACTGGGGGACACAGATGCAGGAGGTCTGAAAATGCTCCAGCAGTGCATGGTGCTGATTCCTGAAGTACTGTTGGATGTGTGCACCGAATGAGACAAGGGCCATGAACTTGCAGCTGAAATCCATAGCATTATGCATGAGCACAAAGGGACCAAATGAAGATTGAAGATGTAATTTTATTTTCTGGCACTTCCTAATTCCGCATGCATGACTGCACTCGAGTAAATAGTTCTTAGAGTAGTTTATTGTATGCAAATGACTTTAAACTTTTCAGTACTACCCAGGCTTCCTTCCCCTGTAGAAGGATTTGCAATTAAAAATCTTTGATTCTTACCTGCTGCTAGGGCACGAGTGAGAGTCTCTATCCAGCCACTCAGCTGCTCACTGTCTCCAAATGTGGGAATTTATATTCCACAGGCACCTTCTCTTCCACCAGTTGTCATAAGCAAGCCCTGGCCGTGAGCAGGCACCTGCCAGCACCAGGTGCCCCAGCAGGCTGTGATGTCCACACAGCACGTTTCCTTGGTGACTGCCACCAACAGCTCTGTGACAGGGACATCAGCCCCAAGTTTCTCCATGCACTCTGGGTGCCTAAAGGTAATGGAGGTCTACAGGATATGTTTTAATTGGGACGGAAAGAAAGCTTCTGGCTACATGAAGCAAAATAAACTTTTAAATTATCTGGGGGATTAATATTATTTACTGTGAGTACAGCTCACATGTTTGGTGGCAGTCACTGTGTAAGCCCATGGAAGCAGCTTCACAGTGCTTGCTGGAGGGTAGGACAAGTGCTGGGCTGCCAGTGGGAGCTGCCCTGCGAGGTCCAACTGCCACCTGCAGTTACCAGGATGTGAAATAGGGTTCTGAGGTCAGCTACTGGCTCAGCCCTAAGCAGCTTTCAGCGATTATACACGAGCATAAGGCTGGTGTGATGAAACACCAAGAAGTTTACAGAGTCACCATCCACTCTCCTTCCCACCCTGAGGGTACTTGCACAGAGTACAGGCCTTGGAGGTTTCCTGCAATTTTCCTATCCCCTTTGCAACTCAGTTTTATTTTGATTTATTTATATTTAGTTTTCTATTTATTCCCAGGATTGAAAGCTCTGCTACATGCTTCTCTGTGCTCTGAGTAACCTCAAACACGAAAGAGCCAGGAATAACTCCTTTGCTGCGCTGTCAGTGCTTGGTACAGTCACTTCTTTCATCTACTGGGTGAAGCAATCAAAGGCAACAGAAAGCAGTGAGCCAGGGAAGCTGGTGGGAGAGGGAGAAGCAACAGCTGAAGGACTATCACAATTCAGGTAACCTCCAGCAGTCTATGTGCTTTTCAGAGAGCGCACTGAGCCATGGGTCTTCCAAGAGCCCCTGACAGTCCCCACTGTAACTTGGTGGAGGTGGCTCTCTCTGCCCATGTGCTGCTGGATGCTACTGTCCAGGGCTCTCACTGCTTCAACTGAAAGAAAGGACAATAAGCATTGGCCGAACCTCTTCCAGATCCAGAAAAAAAAATTCAGTAGTCTGCAATAGGCAGGGCATCATCACTTTATCCCACTCTTATCCTGAAGAGTTGTAGCTACCCTGTGCCTCTTCACTGATCAAAATTAGCTCTTGCACATGCCCAGAGCTCTCACTATGACAAAAAGCATCTCCCATGTAAGCTCAGCGGTGGCTTTTTTATCATTCTGGCTGTTGGCAGGTAGTAGAAAACCTGGTGTGTTTTAACCCCCACAGCATGAGAGTCTGGGTTCCCTCTTTTAGTTTTTAATGGGACTATCCTACTCACCACCCTGTAGACCAGGTTTTATCTGTGCAGCTTTGCAGCAAGCAGTGGCACTCTCCTTAGTCACTTCTAACCCTTTTTCATGGAAGAGTCGCCAGAACAAACTCAGGACAAGCTGCAGCACTTTTCTCAGGTGAGCCCTTAAAGCACCAAGCTGGTCAGGCCCATTAATTGAATTCATAGACTTTGCTGACCATCAGCCCAAGGGCAGTGTAATGGGGAAAATTCCCCAACACTCCCCTCTGGCCGGCCAGGAGGTGGAAAGGAGAGGCTGATGTCCTCACTGAACACTTACTAGAGGAAAGGAGGGTAGGAACAGCATCACAACTTGTTCAAAAAGTGAGATGCTTTTCTGCTGTTGAAGAGCAGCACACTTCTCCCGGGGAGGTTCAAAGATACAAACAGCAATCACAGCTAGGCCCCTGCCTCCAGGCTGCAGGATACCCACATGTCTGAGCTGGAGAGGGTTTCAGCACACCTCAGGCACTGCCTACCTACCCTTTAGCAGCCTGGCTGCAGATCTCCTAACCCCGTGCTGAAGGCAAATGGGATTAAAAAAAAGGAGTCTTCCTGCCCCCTCACTCCCGTGCCTGCACTGCACCTGGTTAGTCATGCACTGGAGCAAAGGGAGGAACTGATAAGCAAGGAAAAAAACAAAACAAACCCAAAAAAACCCACATAACTTACTTTTCAGGCTGGGGTAACAGTAATCTACAAGAAAAACAAGAATTTTTTTACTTACAGAGGCTGATGTCCCCCACAGGACATCAAACATGGTGGGCCTCCTTTTTAAAAAGAGGTTTAAATGCTGGAATTAGGTCACCAGGAAGGCAAGCTATTCTTTCCATATATTCCCCTTTAATTACCTCTCCTAACCCCCACTCCCTCGGAAGCCTTCATTTAGCTTTTGTACTACAGACAAGCCTTTGGGAACGAGGCCTTCCTGGAAAATGAACTCAATACATCGAGTCAGCTGTTAACTTTGCAAAGGTGCTGTCTCAGATAAGGGCTTGCGTGAACTATTTCAGTTACTTAACGAGTAAGTTTTAAAAAAGCTGAGTTTTAAGGTAGTTGGGGCTTTCTTAGCATTTAGTAACTGGGTTAAATAGTATATGGAAGCAAGATTAATTATTAGCTTGAAGTATCATATTTTATTCAAGTGATAAGAAGTATCATAGTACATTATGCATCTGCCAGTCCATTTTAGTTGGTTCCAAAACCTAAGCAGTAAATGAGTAAGACAGTTTATCTAGTTAAACTGAAAAAACAGCATTCTACACAACCAGTACTGGAGATGTCAACCGTAAAGGAATTCCAGCATTACACTGTTATGGCTTTCCAGAAAGTCATGAAGTTAAATTAGAACACATCAAGAGCCATTTTCGAAAGATTTATTGAAGTAGCGACAGGTTGCTCATACTGTGCTGGAAAAAGCAGTTTTATTGAATTCAGATACTTGAACAGTATTGCAGCACAAGATATTGCTATTTGTAAACTAGACTCCATTGTAAACTCTAAACCTTCAGGGAGAGTCAGTTTGCAAGATCTAAGACCTATTTCCTAGCATAATAATCTTGCGCTCATGGAAAAACTGCAGAAAGGCACTTGAAAGCTGTTTCTTCCTTTAAGACATGGACTTTTTAAATCTTGCTGGTAAGAATTTCTCCTGCATTAGTAAGTATGCATCTTCACTTCAGCTTTACTCCAAGTCATCATGATGCTGGGAAGTTTCATTAATAACCTGTTGAAAAACAGACATTTGCATTAAGTTTTAGTAGTTGAGATTGTTGATTTTTTGTGATTTTTGTGTTGTTTTTTTTTAAATAGAGTCAGAATAAGAACACCCAGCACCACAGAATTGTGAACAAACAGGTATCAACTCACTTAAAAATGAGAAGTTCTAGTTGGTATATAACATGCAGAAACCTCTGAAGCTTTGTTGACTTTGTAAAGAGTATCTTGGCCCAAACAAGCACTTCTGTTTACTGACACACGTTTTCCACATGTGAAGTGAGAAACCTTTTCAGAATTTGCTAACTCAGCTGAACTTAAATACTCACTGCACAGAGAACTGTCAGCCACTTAAGCTCTCACTATGAGATGAATTCTGTGATTACTTCCATAGAAGCCTGTTTACTACATCTGTATGTTCGAGCTTTTCAGCTTGGATGGCCAGATGCTGTTCTACTCAATGCTTACTACCATACACAGGCTGTACTGACCAGTAGACAGTATTATAAGATGACCAGTTGCCATAGAAATAATATCACCAACCTGTCCATCTCTAGTTTCGACGGTCTTAATTAGAAGTGTCCTCTTTGAGTGAGTGTCAACCATTGGCTGAGACTCAATGTTGGTTTCTGCAGAAGAAAAGGTATTATTACCAATAGTCTAGACAAAGTGCCTCCTCAAAGAAATGAGGACTAACAGATTTTAGTGTCTGCTTTCAGAATCCCAGTTTAGTATATGTAGAAGTCTCCTGCTCTGAATTTTAAGTTAATCTTCTCCCTGTTCCCCTTAAAGCACCTTCAGCGGGACTCTAAACCAATCACTATGTACTGGTATTTAAAAATATCCGTGCCCAGTTGCTCCTCTTATCCAAGGTTAAGGAATTGCAAATATTTTACATGTATCTAAACCAGTCACACACAACTGCATTGATACAAGTTCAAAAACTAGAATAAGAGGAACTATTGCTAGTGATAGAACAGCTTTCTAAACTGAAATAGCAAAAGCAGCTTACCTCTCAGGTTCAAAGAAGCAAAGGTTGGAATAGGCATGTTAATCCTGAAGGAATAAAAAGAAAAGGATCAAATAAGGACATAGGTATGGAGTGCCTTCTAATAATTGCCGATTACAAGTGCCTGCATGTGATTTTTACCTGCTCTCTTCACCCTCCAGCAGTTTTCTGTAGGTGGCAATCTCGATATCAAGAGCCATCTTTACATTCAGCAGGTCCTGGTACTCGCGGAGATGGCGAGCCATTTCTTCCTTCATGTTCTGGATCTCATCCTGCAGACGGCCAATAGTGTCTTGATAGTTAGCAGCTTCGACAGCAAAGTTCTCTTCCATTTCACGCATTTGGCGCTCCAGGGATTCATTCTGAAAGAGAATAATGAAGTAAGCACTGCTGCAGTTAAGCCACTCTTCCCCACCCGCAAGACCTTTAATGTTTTTAGGAAAGGGAAGCTTAGTGACATTGGCATCCTTTCTGAAAAGGCCCAGACATGTCCCAAGTTTGTCACCTCCTTATCTTCCCCTTGCAAAGTCAAGGTGGGCTATTCTACTATTTTTACTGAGGTGTGCCAAGTGTTTTTCTACCAGGTGGCAAAGCAATCCCTTACAGTAAGCCCAGCACATGCAGTAGAAGTCAGTATGCAAGCAGCCCTCAGCAAGGGACTATACACTTTTAAATTAATTTTAAGCCAGAATTCAAGGCACTCAGATTCTAGCAACAGCAAGACTTGCATCTTCTTTCCACTCTTCCTCCAGCTTTTTGTATAGATTCAGTTGTATGTGACAGGCAAGCCATAAACACTTCCAGAAAGTGTCACAAGCAGTGACTATTATAGCAGGAGAATGATCTAGTTGTCTATACGTTAAGCAAGACCGGTTCAGTGTATCGATCTAACCGGCGCACTGCAATGCGCGCAGGCAAATTGAGCCCATAGCATCCTTCCCAGAAAGTACCAACACGCTGCCGTGTAGCATGGGAGATAAGCTGCATTTACACCTATAAACGACTGAACAGCAGTACAGTGCTTCAAGCTGCAAAGGGCAGAATGTCCCAGCAACTGCTTCCTTCTACTTACGCTTCCCTTCAGGGCATCAACTTCGCAGGTGAGAGACTGAATCTGTCTGCGGTATTCGTTGGCTTCTTGTTTGGCCTGGCGCAGGGCGTCGTTGTTCCTGTTAGCAGCTTCAGAGAGATCTGCAAACTGGGGAAAGCCCCACTTTGGTTAGTGGAACACTTCAACAGAAGCGTTAACAGATTTTTCTTTTGGACACAGCATTGGAGGGCAGCTGAAGCCACTACAAGCTTTAACACCCAAAACTTTTCAGTCTTAAAATGCCTTTCTAATTCTAATTGTTAAATCTCAATTCATAATGGTAATTTTCATCTTTGTTTCCTCCCTTTTCACCCATTCATTCCTTTCTCCACTACTTCACCCAACACCAGCTTCCAGGTGCAAGCATAGAGAAGACTCCAAGTATGAGCCCATTGCTTTGATGCCATACTTAAAGCACAAAATACAAGTTTTCAGCTGTACTCTTCCCAGACAAGGAGTTTAAAGACCACTCTGTGCCATGGGTGTGTTTGTGTCCAGTAGAGACAGAGAGAAAACCAAGTGTTACAGCAAAGCTGTTATGTACAGCTGATTTAAGAGCCTGATGCATCTGAACAGATTTTACTTACTTTGGACTTGTACCACTCTTCAGCTTCCTGAAGATTCTTAGCAGCAACGCTTTCATACTGCTGGCGAACATCACGCAGGGCAGCAGTAAGATCAGGCTTAGAAACATCCATATCAATTTGGATGTGCTGTTCCTGGAGTTGGGCCTGCAATTCTCTGATTTCCTTAGAAAGAAGCAGACACTCCGTGTTACTACATAACATACAGAACATATCCAGGTGGGGTCTCTGGGCCAGGACCAGCGAAGAGCTTACTCGCCTGCTAGGCTTTCAGCATCTATCCACAGACCTCATTATTCAGCTTACCTCATCATGAAGCTTCTTCAAGAAGACAATCTCTTCTTGCAGGGACTCAACTTTGCGCTCAAGATCAAGACGTGCCAGCGAGGCATTGTCAACATCCTGCCCAGAGAGAAGAATGGTCAGCAATGTTACAAAACTGATGTAGTTCCAGAAGTCTTTTAGGGCAAGTTCAGTAGCGCACAGACTGGTGCTACATCTGAGTTTTTTGGCAAGACAATACAAAAAGAGCTGTGAGAAACCTCTTTTTGCCACCTCCTACCCTAGCCTCAGAGACCGCTATATGCGCCTTTATTGTGATTTTGGGCACAATATAGCATACATAGATTACTCCATCTTTGCCAATGTACTGATGAGTGTGATCATTAGCACACAGATCATTGGGGGTATAAATCCTGCTTGAAGATGAAGCAGGTCCTTGGGTCAGAAGCCACTGATAAGCTCTTTTAGCTTGTATACACTAAAAAAAGAGTTAGTCTTGCAGTTTGCAAACTTCCTTTTATTTCTAGTGGGGCTTAAAAGCACAAGCCATGTACCTACATGCCTATCAATGGGCTTAACTGAGTATTTTATTTCTTACGGACTCCTTGGTGATCAACCATAGAGCCCTTTGGGTCTGCAGACCACACCTTGAAAGCATACTCAAAGCTAGTGAGCTATGTGTAGGAGGTGTAAGTATTTACTGCTCCAAGTGCTTCAACAGATCACCCTTCAGAAAAAGAAGGTATGAGCATAAACAGAAATGGAGTCAGTCATCATTGCCTACACCCTCCGAGGAGCTGGCAAAGACACCCCCCTTTTGCTGGGCAGAGATAGTCTTAATCAACAGCAAAAATTCATTTAAGGCATAACAGAAGATAGGCCATGAATGTTACATGGGGGCAGCTTGAATTAGTTCAGAAACATAACACTAAACATTGATTGGTAACTTCATGCATTTTAAATGCACAAGACAGTTTGCAAAGGGGACAATTGTTCCTTTCACACTAGTTACACACAGAGCTGCATGCTTTTGTTCACATGGTATTAACCCATCAGATTTTCACAGCTTACTCTAAAGCTGGTTTGGTTTGCCCAAAGCATAAGCATTCCTAATCAGCAGTTCTCTTTATTATGGCACCTCTGAAATAAGGAGTGTTTTCTTTAGACCCCTAGAGAGCCACTCTTTGGATCACTCTGGGGTGAGGTTCTTGCTCTGGAAGAATGCTTCCGTTTTCTTTATCCAGCAGAAAACCCTTTTGATTCCATAACTTCCCTATCAATTCCAGTTTGTATCAGCTGTTTTTCAGTTCAGATTAAGAATTCCTTAATTCCTTTGTTCTCCTCTTCCCAAAAACCAGAAGATATTTCTGGAAGGAAATGACATGGCTACGACCCAACATGTTTGCACAATTAGACAGACATCCTAAGAGTTTCCAGTGTATTTTACAGAAACTTGCATCCTGAAGACTATTAATTTTTCAGGACAACTGAACAGCTAGAGGATTTTTAGGAGCTTATAATAAATTGAAAGCATCTTAAAATGAGGACACTTAGAATATATAGTATGCATTTTACTATATAAATTATAATTAAGTTAGGGAGTAAAGAATCAGTGTATCTGTATTTCCTAGGTGTATAAAGAACCACACAAATGAACAAGCTACTTGTAGCCTGAGCAAAGTGTAAGGCATATATCCATGCACCTGGACTATTCATTGATTTAATCCTAGGAGATTCCTGAATGCCAGTCACATAGTTTGCAGGGTTGAGCATCTGTGTTTACTTCAGGCAAACTTCGTGGTGGCCAGAAGCAGACCTGTTAAGTTTTGTCACAGGTTCAGAACCTATTCCTTGCTTCCAGAGTTTCTGGAAAGGCTGCAGTTAACTTTTCAACTAATTGTGATGTTTGTTTTGCCCCAAAGGAAAAAACTCACTGAATCTTTAGGTTTATTTTATGTAGTATACCCTTCAACATATGAGTAAATTCATGTCTTTGTTCAGGAGAATTCAACTGAAATTCAGTACATATGAGTTGAACAGTCTTTAAAGCAGGCAGCTTCTGGAAATATAAGTTTACGTTCAAGTATTTGTTCACTTTCTTTTAAAATACTGAAGTATACAACTGCTCCCTCAAGCAAAAAGTAAGCTTGATGCCACATCAGGACAGTAAAGTAACTGCTGAATTGTTCTGAATCCACATATAAAACTTTCCAGTGCCAATATAATGGTTTAATAAAAAAAAAAAGATCTGTGCATTCTTTTTACAAGAGAAGGCACAACACGATGCTTCAACTTCAGTGTTCTGTAAAATTAATTTCACTTGGAGGAGAACAATACTTATACTGTAACAGATTTATTTCCCAAACCCTGTATGTTCAGCCTACCCTTTCGCAGTAAGGAAAAATTAGCTCTTACTGTTGTTCACATCAAACACACCAGCATGCACCAGTTATGTCATGAGTGGATTTAGTGTAGTGTTTCCACAGACAATGATTTGCAATTGTTATATATAAGCTAGAGCTTAGGCACTTAAATGGATCCAGTTCTGACTGTACTGCACACACAGATCTGCTAGAGGCTGAGCTCCAGAACAAACCCTTTCCACAGCGCAGGGAAGAGCTGGATAATGAAGGCAGGATACGCACGAAGCCGAACTCACTTAGAAGCCTAGAGCCTTCACAAATTTTAATTGGTCTGAAATAGAGGTAGACATGCCTCGAAGCGTACCAATTAAGTATGAAAGATCATTTAAGCCAGCCTGAAGTCAAAGGATCCTTCAGCTAAATTCAGCAATGACTCAGAATAGATTAGGTTCTCTAAAACTTGAGTTAAATGCTTCTGCATGGAACTTGACACTACTTCAAATTGGCTTAACACTCAAAAAACCCCAGAAGCTTAAATCAGACTGTATCTTGAACTCTTCTGTTTCAAAAATTCTGTCCCCAGAATGCCAGCAGAGACTCTGAATTCCCACACTCCGAACTGGAGTAAGTGTCTTGGTTTCCACACATTATCTCATGAAACTACCTGCTCTCCTTCAGAGACTATAAATTGTGGTCAAAAGCCTTGCCCGGGGAACGGCTGACAATGGAGTGAGGATTTCCTGAACGGTGACATCTACCAACATCTGTGAAAGAGCTTTGGGTCGAAGTCAGCCTGTGCCAAGCTGTCTGGAGATAAGGGCTGTGACTTCCAGCTGAGTGGAATGCTAACAATGCCATTTCACACCAACAGTTTTAGGGAAGAGACCTTGTTTTGAGAAGGCACATTCCTAAATATCTCCTAGTCCAAACAAGGCTTAAACCAAGTTGAAAGCTTGTTTTGCAAAGTGAAAACCTGAGCTTAACACTTTTTGAACACTTGTTTGCACAGTTGGTTCTGGCTGTCATGGAGGTTTTAGTTTATCTGGATACCATAGTATCCTACAGAGACTAAACTCTTAACACAACTTGTTTCTATGTTAACATCATCTTTCACTGAGGAATAAATTCTATGTTCTTAATGGACATCCAGAGGAGCCAGACTTGACTGCTGTGACCTCGCCCCAAGGAAAAAATTGTCTACTTCCAGTCAGCAGACAACACCCACAGGAAAAAATTTGAATTTGGAATGGTTGTTCATAATGCACTAACTAGAGACTCATTAAAAAGGAGTCATTTTGTATAAAAACTGGACCATATGCATCATAGGAACTTTTTGCTAGAAATATGCCCACACCATTACACATTTAGTAAGAATGCAGCCCACTGCCCCCTCTCCTCCAACACAAAGGGATCTATTATTTCAATCTGCTGCCACCACACTTGCCATAATGCCTGTATCTGCATTCCACGGTGAATCCCATAGAAACCATTAATACCCTTCAGCCAAGCGAGCAGATGGCCGCCTTTCACTTTTACTGGATCGGAAAGCGATTCCACACTGGAGCGCTTTTTGTACACCAGGCTAGACTCGGATAAAGCAGGACAATAGCTCCCCCACACACACCCCGCCCTTCAGACCGCAGCATCCCCCTAAAGAAAACAAGGAGGGTTTGCGTGAGAACTGCTGGAATTCCTTTGTGCGAAGAAAGCAAACTCCTGCAGCGCCAGCCTCCCGTCCCAAGCACCGCCGCCACCACCGCCTCTCCTCTCCTCCTGCTCCCTCCCCTCCAGTCCCGCCCCGTCACCCGCAGCCCCCGCAAACCTGTCTGAAGGACTGCAGGGTGTTCTCGGCCTCCTCCCGCTGCAGCATCTCCTCTTGCAACCTGGAAGGGGCGACACAGCCTTGAGGAGGGAGCGGGGGGTCCCGTCCGTCCCCCCCCCCATCCTCCCGCGGTCCCCAGCCCAACTCGGGATGCTCAGCGGCTGCCTCCGCCAAAGCCGGCGAGGGGGGGTGGGGGGTCGCGAAGGAGCCTGCAGCCCGGGGGGGGGGGGTGGGGGGGTCGCGATGGAGCCTGCAGCCCGGACCCGCCCTCCACTCGCACACTCACTTCTCCCGCAGCCGCATGATGTCGTCGGCGAGGTTGTCCCGCTCCACCTCCACCCGCGCCTTGTCGTTGGTGAGCTGGTCAACCTGCCGGCGCAGCTCCCGCATCTCCTCCTCATACAGGTCTCCCAGGCGGGACGTGCCCTTGCCCTTGAGCTGCTCCAGCTCGGCCAGGAGGATCTTGTTCTGCTGCTCCAGGAAGCGCACCTTGTCGATGTAGTTGGCGAAGCGGTCGTTGAGCTCCTGCAGTTCCACCTTCTCGTTGGTGCGGTTCGCCTTGAATTCCGTGTTGATGGCGTCGGCCAGGGAGAAGTCCACGGAGTCGTGGAGCCGCATGGGCGGCATGCTGCTCCGCAGCCGCACCGACGTCGTCTTGGTGGCGTACATGCCGCCGGGCGAGGCGGACACGTACCGGGCGGTGCTGGGCCGCAGGGAGCTGCCCAGCGAGTAGCGGCTGCTGGAGGTGATGTAGCGGGTGCCGGTGCTGGGGCGGCTGCCCCCGCCGAACATGCGGCGGTACGAGGAGTTCTTGGTGCTGATGCTCATGGCGGCGGCGCGGGCTTTGTAATCCGGGAGGGGAACGGAGCGGGGCGGCTCGAGAGCGCGGCGGGCGAAGAAGAGCGATAGCCCCGGCCCGGGCCCCTTCTTATGGGGCCCCGCCAATCGCCGCCCCTCCCGCCGCCCGCCGCCAATCGCCGCGCCGCCCGCCGCCCGCCGCCAATGGCGGTGCCGCCCGCTGCCGCGCCTCGCCCCGCGGGGAGGGGGCGGCGGCCGCCGGGCGCGGTCGCTGCCACGGACACAAAGGCGGGCGGGCGTGGGGGGCGAGAGCAGCGGGCAGCGGGCAGCGGGCACCGGGCAGCGGGCACCGCCCCGGCCTTCTCCACGCCGCTCGGTGTGGGGGCGGCGCGGCTGAGCCCCGAGAGCCGGCAGGTTTCTCCCCGGGGCCGCGGGAGGGCAGGCGCCGAGGCGGGGGAAGCGGCAGGGAGGGCGCGGCAGCGTCCCACAGATGGGGACGCGGGGGAACCCGCTGTGGTGCGGTGCGGTGCGGTGCAGCGCGCCCGGGAAGAAGCGGGGTGACAGCAGCGGTACTCTCGGCTTCGCGGCAACGGGCGCTGAGCCTTCCCCTGCCTTTCGTTATCCCCCTCTGAGCGTTAGCGCGGTGACGGCGAGGGAGGGTTGGCAGGTAGGCCACAGGGCAGGCAAAATACTCCAAATAACCCAGGACACATGCGTTAAATAAACCTATACGGGTATGGTATGTGTATATATGTATCTATATGTTTTTTTGAGAACCTGTTCCTTTCGTAGCTTTCTAGAAAGGAGTAAGATCAGGGAAAAGTGATGCCAGCTATTCACAAAGGGCTGGCACAGGTCCAAAAATAAACAGGCAAAAAATTAATATACCTGTGTCATCTTTAGCTGCCTCCCCCGACAGCTTTCTCAATTCCTACCTCTGCTCTGAATACACAACATTTACAGGCTAAATATGTTTTCCCTTTAGCTGGGTGAGCATTCTTACACAAGTAAGGCTTAATTCTGCTGTTACTGTATCAATGATCCCAGCAGTAACTATTTTTTAGTGTGGACAGTACGTTACTGAAATAGCTGCAATCAGAACCTTGCTCCTGGATGGAATCACTAGGCTAGTGGCAGGCTTGATTTTAACAAAGGATTGATCCTGCACTGTTTTACCCAACAGATTTTTTGCTATTAATTTCAGGGGGCACGTGATCAGAGTCTTAGGAAAACACCTGCAAAAGGATAGTTATTCATTAGCTATGATCTATAAATATCCTACATATGTAGCATCAAAGGCCAGACAAAAATCCCAGTGTTTCAAGAGCAATTTTACTATCAAAATGGAGTAGTAGAGAAGAACAGATATAGGTAACACAGGGCAATAGCATAAAATTTAACAGAGAAAAACTTAGACAAAGTAGCAGCAGATTGTTTTCAGTATGAATGCAGTTGTTTAACTGAGATGACAGAATCCCTGCCATTTAGATAATTTAAAACTCGAGTAGCCACAGCGCAACTTGTATTTTCTAATGCTGCACTGGCACATGGGGTAAGGGATGTTTATTTCCTCTTTGCTATGGGGGAGACCGACACAATGTCAAGGTATGATCTGTAATGTATTACTACTAATGTAGCACTTAAGGGATGCTAAGCTACCATTGTCTTTTAATTCTTTTTAACTTGCTGTCCTGCAGAAGCAAGTATCTTCACTGGAAATTCTGATAAACCTGAACACAAACAGTGGACAGAGAGGCAGGTAATCTTCACACCGCAATTCACAGTAAAGTCAGGTATTGTACCTTACAGGAAAGAATTGGAGCCCATATAATTTATTAAGGAGATTTTTTTTTTTTATATTATTATTATTATTTTTTTGGTAAAAGAAACTGTGCTGTAGTTTCATTCTGATGGCAACCAGAAGTGCAGGAATGCAGTTTGTATCTAAATGTAGGTCCTTGAGGTTTTAATTTCCTTTATTCACTGAAGCTTAGTCGAGCAACTGAAGCTGACAAGGTTGAGCTGCTGAAGGGCTTGCAGCCTAAGTCCTGGGCTACAGTTCATTCCATTCACCCACTGAATAGAAGGCAGAGGTCACACAGCATTCCTGAGGCTGAGGGTACCCGAGCCCAGCCTGGACGCTGTTGTGCTGTCTGGCCCTCCGAGAGCTCTTTATTTAAGCCATCAAGTTTGAGCTGTAAGCCTTTGTGAGCCCTGGCACAAAAGTACACGTTCCTCCTATGAGCAGGCAAAAAAGCAAACCAGTGCATAACCAACAGCCTCGGAGATTAAAGATGCTTTACTCAGTAGTACTGATAGTTTTAGCAGATTGTTGTTTTTTTAGAGGTGTGCAGTGCCCAGTCTAACAGGGCACAGCTTCTTTATACTCCACAAAACCTTTAATGGCACACACATGCAACAGACACCCTTCATTCAGAAACAAAACTGCTTTGCCCCTAAAATCCAAGGAGGGGTTTGTTTTAGTAAATAAAGATGACCTTCTCCACCACTGTGTTTCAAGTATAATTTCCGTATGTTTATGTCACCACTGCCATATGTACTCTTGGCCACCTGCCTCATTGCTGTTGCTTGCTACATAATTTTCCTGTTGTCAGTTATCAGGGCTACAATAAAACTTTAAGTGCCTTTTGCTGCTTGGAATTTACACAGATGCATAAATGGAGGAAGCTTGAAGTTTCTTATAAGGCTATAATAAATTGAATGCATATTTGCATCCCAAACCGCAAAGAGGAACAAGAACCAGTTTCTTACAATGTGAAAAGATCTCCACAGTACCTGTCAGGAACGGTTCTGTCTCAGTGTAGCCATAACAATCATGGAGAATGTACTTCTTTGACCTGAAATAAAATCACAGTAATCAGCCTAATTTCAAGGGAAGCGCTATAGGATTCTCAGAGGTGTTGGGTGATCAGGGTCTTGACCAATTCCTTCCTGAAGGACAGACAGCGAATAGCATCACTGTCACCATGCTGGGGATTATTCATTAACTATTTGTTGTCTTCTGTGTTTTTTATTGCAAAGCCTTCATCCACAATTCCAGAATGCAGTCAGCTGTCTAGTCAGCTTGTGATGTCATTTACCTCTACAGACACAGATCAGAGGGTAAGCCAATGGCCCTCTTAAAAAAAAAAATATCATGAGCCTTTCAGTTCACACTGCAAAATTTATTTAGTCACTTTTTAGCTTTTTTTCAAAGAAAATTGATGTATTGGTTCACTGCCAAGAATGAAACACAGAATCAGGGCCTGTAAGCATAGAAAAAACTATTGCACTGTTGTGTAACTTTGAGCAACAGGAAAAATGGGTGTGCACTGGGAGAGGGTACAGATGCCTGTACAGCTTTATACTTGAAATCTGTTACACTAAAAATGAAAATGTCCTCACAGTCAGAATTGGTCTGATTTTCTTGCAGAAATATCTGTTTGTCTGAAAACATCACTGAAATGACTGGCATTCACATTGTTTTCATTTGCTCTTTCATTTAAATAGTAAGAAACTAGAGAAATTCAGTCCAAATACTGAACGTGCTTTCTGGTTATTATAGACATTGACTAAATGTACATGAATGCTTTCATTAACCAGATTTATGTGCTTCTGGTAAAAGTTTCTGCTTCCAGGAGGTATAAAATGACCCATAAATATTAAATACCCAGGAAAAACATGCACTATGCAAATGCAGTCGCTTTTGTTGTCAGCACCATACAGCAACCTTAAGCCCTAGCGTGCATGGGGCTGTAGAGGCATCCTTTCACACTTCCCCTGCTCCATGAATTTTGAGTTAACTCCATGGAAAAGGGACCTGCTTTAACATGAGGATGTGAAAGACTCTTGATGTGCTACAGCAGACTGAACAGGGACTCTGTAGTGCTGAGCCACACTAAGTGCTGTGGCCCGTCGCTTCAGTGGGTGCTGTAACTTTTAGTTCCTCCTTCAGCCATAGTCTGAAAAGGTTAAGACTGCTATGGTTTTGAAAACAGAAAGGTTCCTGTTTCCAAAAAACAGATTCTGGCTTTAAATCTTCAGCTGGGGCCTGTCCTTCTCTTTAGCTGGGAGCTAAGTGTAATGAGGAGCCCCCAGGAAAGGCTGATGCATCCAGGGAAGAGCTGGTTTTTCTGAACCCAGAGAACGTGTCTCCCTGCATGCTGCCTGGGAGAAGCTGATCCGAGTTTTTGAATACCACTGGGCTACAGAACATCTAAACGTCCAGGCAGTGATATCTCCCCCTGTGAGTAACTTTCTTGACTAATTATTGTCTTTGGAAAGTGGCAGATTCTTCTATTAAATTTATTTTTAAAATGATGTCTACAGTCGTTGCCAGTGTGGCAAAGCATATCAAACTGGTGTAACTAGCTGCTGACTTTCTCAAGGAAATGACTAGGCTCTATAAACTAACAAAGTCTCTCTGCAATATTGTATTTTAATGTAAAATGAACTATATGAAACTGGCAGGCGTTTCATCGCTAGGGAAGTGACATGACTCATGCCACCCAGTTGCATGACTTACATTTCCAAAAATTATTATTGTTATTCATAAAGTTCCCCTCTACTGTGGTTTATAATTGCCAGCATAGGATGTTTTATCTATCAAAATAGGACGTTTTTGTACCAATTCCGGTACTCATTTTTGAAGCCAGTACAGCCCCCTGCCCCAAGTCCCATGCTTGTCTCAAATACCATGCACAGTTCCAGCAACACAGAGAAAAGAAAGAGAAGTTTTTCAGCTCTGTCATAGGTATAGCAATTTATTTAATCCATCCCTTAAACAAAAGCAAAGAAACAATCAAAAGGATGAGGACCTGTATATCCCATCTGTCTCACTTAATAGCAATAGCACTGCTGAATGTACTTTTTGCAAGGACTGGGACATAAAGGACAAGGTTTTCCAAACTGACAGGAATTTTGGCATAGTTTGAGGCTTGATGTTCAACCTGAAACTTTAAGCAGAACTAATTTCCAGAATACACAAAGTCCCTCAGTCTTGATTTGGGTGCCCAAAAATAGAAAATATGAAATTTTAATTCTCTGCTGTCCTTGTTTCATGAAATTTCTATTTTGCCAGAAACCAAGGAACTGTTCAAGGATCATGATAGGCACTTTATAAAGGTCAGGTAAAGGATTTTAATTTATAGTCAGCTTAAGCTTTCAGTAGGATCTATGTAAAATGTTGTGTAATGGGCAGGGCTTCTTTCTGTCCTTTGCCACATTGCTGACTTCACTGCCTTGACTTTGCTATCAAGACCAGTGCTCAGTGGCTATCCCTGCAGTAAGCTATTGGCACAGGTAGAAGTCAGCAGCAGGGAAGAACATTCATTTGCCACATTACAATGGGAGGCCCTACTATTAATCTCTCTGGGATCAATGTTTTACATTTTTAGCCTGCAGACCTTTTCAAAGATGAGTCATCCCTCCATCCATTCTCTGTTTTGGAAAAAGCTAAAACAAGTGATTCTAGTACGCCATTAATGAACCCTGTCAGTTAGACATTTACTACTTCTTTTTGTCCAAGCTTTTTCAAAGCAAACTGCTTAAAGAGCTCCTCTAGCCAAAAAACAATTAAATCTGCAGAGTGATTTCATTCTTCTCTCTCCCCCAGTTCCATCACTTACACAAAGCATAAATAGCATAATGTTTTCTTGCCATGATATACCAGGAAATGATGATGTTCTTTCTGAGGAAGAGGCAGAGGACAGCAATGGAATCATTAATTGCATGCAGCAATTGTTCCATTCTTCCTTTGAGATGCCCAGGGCAAAAACAGTACTAGCTCCTTGAAGGCCAAGTTTTTGTGCCAAATCCTTGGTTCTGATGAGACACATAAACTGAGCGTACGTTCTGTTAGGAATTTTGGGATTAGCCGGCTCCTTACAAAGGGAAGAGGCAGTGGTGCACACGCCCCAAAGCTGAGAAGACCGAGTTCCTAAGAAGATGAGCTGATTTTACACATGTCCAATTTTCAAGCATAAATTAACTCTGTCCAGTTGAGATTGAGGATGGAAGATAATCTGGATTTAAACTGATAGTATGCATAAAATATTTAGGGCTAGAGGGAAGGGAAATTTTTTTAGATATGTATAGAGCAGATAGTGCATGTGGCTGGAGAAGGAAGAGACCAAATATCTGGAAGAGTGGAGGCATCCATATTTTTTCAGGTGGAAAGGTGTCCTGCTTCCTATTACAAAGTCAAATTCACTATCTGCCTAACTTTTTCCGTGAAAATTTGATCTTGCATACAGTCGTTGGGTGTGAGAGAGCTTGTATAGGACAGAGGAGGAAAGACATAGTAACTATTTGGGAGCTTTGTAGATGCTTTAGTTTTGCTCTCTTATACTTTTGCCAATTTTTGTGGCTGTTTGTTTATGGATCAGGCATTTCCCATAAGCTCCATGACATGGAAGTTACCAAGCCTACCATGTAAGTCCAAAGCACACCAAGATGAAACAGCATACAGGTCAGATGTCAGGATCTTTCAAAGACTGTTCACCCTAAATACAGTCCTGCAGTTATATTCCTGTCCTGGTTTCACTGGGACAGAATCGTAGACCTGCCATGGTCTGCAGGCCACTAGCAGTTTGGAGTCAGGGCAGCTGACCAGACTTGGCTAGAGACCTATCCCTGACCAGAAACATCATACTCAGTATAAAGGGGGAAGTCATGTGTTTGCTGGGCTGAGTATAACTTTGTTTATATTGGTGTTGGTATTAGATTGGCTGTTTCATTAAATCTGTTTTCATTTCAACCCTTGAGTCTCCTCTCCTTTTCCCAATCCCCCTTCTTGTCTGGGAGGGGTCACTGGGTGATAGAGCAACTGCTGGAGTTTAGCCCCACATGCAGGATAAATGAGTTTTACCAGTGTTTGTTACTGGTTTTGCGTGGTTTATCGCTTCTGGGCACGGGGTTAGATGTGCTGCTCTGTTATGTTTGCCATTAGATTATAGTATTATAAATTCTTTTGCAATTACAAGGATGTCTGATTTCTATGGAATGGTGGTGGGCAAAGAGAATTTGGTATACCCTTTGGATGCTTCCACCACCTTGGTCGTATTGTTAGGCCTTTTGAATGTCTTTCAGTTCTTGGTCTTGCTTGGAACAATATATTTGTATAGAGATGGATATGGTGTAGCTGTCATAACCCCTGCAATGGGCCCTGGGGCTACCTCAGCCTCTACAAGAAGCACTGCAGCTACTCAGCCTCTGGTGGAGGGTGATGTGTCTGACCTAGGGACTTAACCAGTGCAAGTATCAGTTGCCTTTGTAGAGAAGAATAAATACACAAAAAGAGCAAGTCCTGCAGGGACATCACAGGTGGAAGAATTCACAACTCCCTAAGTGAGTTGTGAGATATACGTAAAGATTACAGTTCTCATGAGGGTGAGCACCTTTGTACTTGGCTGCTCCGATGCTGGGATAATGGAGCCAATGGTTTGGACTTGGAGCGTAGGGAAGCAAAGCAGCTGGGACTGATGGCTAGAGATGTCAGTATTGATAGGGAACTCTTGCAAAAGAGGCACATCCTCTCTCTCTGGAAGTGGCTACTGTTGAGTGTGAGAAACAGGTAACCCTTTAGAGATGATGTCGTGGGCTACCCAGGCAAGTGGCCAACTACTGAGAGAGGTGTTAAGAATCTGAGAGAACTAGCTGTGTGGGAACTGATTTTTGCAGCCTTGTGGACACCATTAGATCCAGATGAACTCAGAGACCCATGTGGTGCAAGTGAGTACTGAGTGCACCACTGTCCTCTGCCAACATATTAGCGACTTTTAGCTGGACAAATGATGTGGTGGGTGACTTGGGCACTCAACTGCAGCAGTATCCAGATGATCTCTTTTCCTCTCCGTGGGCCAATGTCTCTGCTGTTGAAACATTGTCTGACAAATCCATGGAACTGCTCAGTACAATCTGCAAAATATTGTCCTGGATGGAGGATAGGACTCACTCCCCACCTTTACTGACAAGTCTCTCAGCCATCAGGAGAAAGCATTCTGTAAGACCTGCTCCAGAGAGAGGGTTCACACCACGAGGAACCCTGTGTTTTTTCCTATGTAGCTATGAGGAAGAAATGAGAAAATGGGACAGAAAACCTGCTTCAGTCTTCCAGGCATGTGTGCATGAATTGCAAGGTAAAGCAATCATAAAAGGGGCTCCTTCCAGGAAAAGTGCCACTCCAGTTTCAACTGGGCACCCCCCAGATGGCATGATGGGCTTTGGATCCTCATTTATGAGATGCGAGTAGTGGTGATGAAGGTATAGTTCCTGTGAGCCACTTGGACTCATATGTTGATGATGGGCACTCAGATTAGAGCCTCCAGCCAGGCGGAAGAGAGGGACAACAGAGTTTATTGGACTCTGTGGGTTCAATGGCCTGGCACATCAGAACCACAGGAATATAAGGCTTCAGTGGACAGTGGTGCACAGTGCACCCTGATGCCATCTATATACAGAGGAACAGAATCCATTTGTATTTCTGGAATGATGGGGGATTCCAGGAACCGACTGTAGTGGAAGCTGAGATACTTCTGACTGGACATGAGTGCCAAAAGCACCATATTGTGACTGGCCCAGATGCCCTGTGCATTCTTAGTGTAGACTATCTCAAGACAGGGTATTTCCAGGACCCGAGGGGGTACTTGTGGGTGTTTGGTGTAGCAGTGGCAGAGACAGAGCAAGTTGAACAACTGTTTACCTTGCCTGGTTTATCAGAGGACTTTTCTATTGCAGGGCTGCTGAGGGTCAAGGAACAAAGAGTGCCCATTGCTACTACAGTGGTGCACTGGTGGCAATACCGCACTAATCAAGACTCCTTGATCCCCATCCAGGAGCTGATCCATCAGCTGGAGAGCTAAGGAGTGATCAGCAAGATAGACTCACCCTTTAACAGTCCTATTTGGCCAGTGCAAAAAATCTAATGGGGAGTGGAGACTGACAGTAGATTATTGTGGCCTGAAGGAAGTCACACTGCTACTGAGTGCTGCATGCTGGACATGTTAGAACTTCAACAGGGACTGGAGTCGAAGGCAACCAAGTGATACACCACAACTGATATCATTGATGCATTTTAATCTATTCCTTTGGCAGCAGTTTGCTTTCAGCTGGAGAGATGTCCAGTACACCTGGAATCAACTTCCCCAGGGGATGAAACAGATTCCTATGATTTGCCATGGACTGATTCAGTACTAGAAAAGGGTGGAGCTCCAGAACAGTTCCCAAACATTGATGACATCATCATACAGGTTCATACAGCAGAGAAGTTTTTGAGAGAGGGGAGAAAGTAATTCCAATTCTTCTGAAAGCTGGTTTTGCCATCAAAAGAGGCATTGTCAAGGGACCTGCACAAGATACACCAGCTGCAAGCTCCGGATGCAGGGCATGTCATCCTGCTGTGCCCAGGTTCATCCATCTGATAGAGGGAACCCACAGTTTTGGACTAAATGAACTCAACTTTTTGGAGAATTGACTTGTGGACCAAGGGGCTAATGCCTCTGTGTGTGTGTGTGTATGTATGTACTGAGAGATGGGAAGAATAGCAGTGACTTGTGCATGATGTAAATGGTATGGACTAAGGGGTGGAATACTGTTCTGGTTTCACTGGAACAGAGTCGTAGGCCTGTCATGGTCTGCAGGCCATTAGCGGTTTGGAGTCAGATGGGGCAGCTACAGGTGTATCCCAGACCAGAAATGTCATAGTATAAAGGGGAAAGTTTGCCAAGGATGTCTCCTACTGGGACTCTTGTTCAGGCTCCTCCTGACCCAGCTCTTCTTCCAGCTCCTGAAGACTGCCTTCCTGTTTATTGTGGCCACTGTACGTTCGCTGGGCTGAGTATAACTTTTGTTGACTTTATATTGGTGTTGGTATTAGTTTGGCTGTTTCATGAAATCCGTTTTCATTTCACCCCATCTGTATCTTTTCCTTTTCCCAATCCCCCTTCTTGCCTAGGTAGGTGTCACCAGATGATGGAGCAACAGCTGGAGTTGAGCCCCAGATATGGGCTAAACATAGACAATTACACAACTTCTGTGAGATTAAAAAGAAACTTCAGATACATCCTGCAGCTGAAGGACATAATACTATTGTTCTACAGTACACATGATGCCTGGACTGGCAATGGAGGGGGAAATATGCACAGTGTAGGTGAACTGAGTTTAGTTCTGCTAGTTTTTGAACAGCTCTGTCCTATACTGTAGGACATGAGTGCTGCATTTGACTTGGCACTGTAACTGCAGTGAAGTCATCCTCAGGGACTTCATCTGACATGCGGGGCTCCTGATACACAATTCCAACAGTTTCCCATTGTATTTCTCTTATGAATTATGTGAAATGTTTGCTAGAGTCTTAAATCAGCCCAGTTCCCTACAGCTGAATATTGACACTGCCAGTCCATACTGGCATATGTCTTGTGCAAGAAGACTTCTCTTCTTCAGAAAGAACTATTTTTAGGCCCTTTAGGGTTGGCTTACTGGGGCTTCTCTCTCCACACTGTGAGCAAAAATAACATTTAAATTCATTTTCTAAAAAAAGGTTTGTTTCAAATTTAGGAAAACCCAAAGCTTTTTGCTCTTAGTTGAGGCAATACTTAACTGGGGCAAGGGACCCCAAAAGACCTAGCAGACACTTTTCCATTTTAGTTGTGATCTTTTGCAGAATAACTTTTTTAATGTATTCTTCATTTCAGTTTGAAAAAAAATCATGTCTTCTTAAAATCTATACTTTTCTGTAGACTAATTTTGACAGACTTTCTGGTAGAATAGAACTATGTCCTAGCCACTAACCTTTAGAATATTGGTATTATTAACAGAAATTTGTATGCATGTCCAAAGTGAGAAAGGGAGTATTTACTGTGCAATCACTTATGTGCTTAGAGTTCATAAGTGCTATCAAGTAGCTTTAAAGTAATTTAGTTGCAAAATGCTGGCAACATAGCCAGGGCTGAAGACACCTCTGTGCTGCCTAGGCATGAAGTTCTCAGCTTCTTGGGCACATTTTATGGTGCTTACTGTGGGCAGTTTTGCTTTATCTAGTTTCAAGATAGCTTAGCAAGCCCATGGTTACAGCTCTGCTATGGCTATATTAAGGATTTTCTTTCTCTCTGAAGGAAAACCCTATCTACTATCATGGTAACCAGCATAAGAGATCTCATTTCCTGTGCTAACTACAGTCTTAGTCAAAGATTAAACTCATCACATGGGACTGAGTGAAAAAACCAAAGTTTGGGCAGGGGCTGAACTCCTTAAAAGACAAGGCTGTGGTATACAAAAGCTTTAGGTGATAGTAGACGGCCTTGTGAGCAAAAGGTATGGCCAATGGCAATGTATAGCTTTCTCAGTTTGCACACTGTAGACTGTGCAAATTAAATGGGGATGCTGGAGGTGAAAGTTCCTGCCTTAAGCAAAAAGGTAAGGGGCACATACAGCCTCATCATCTGCACACTTTTATTTTTCCTCTCCTTTCTTGCACGCCCCTTCCCTCTGAGAGCAGCAGGCACCATGCTGTTTCCTCCTGCCCCTGCTAGTGAGCTGGGATCTCCCACACCATTACCTCATCCTGCTGGAGCAGCTTGAACTGATCCCCTGCCTTTAACAGCGCCTGGCTCCGTGCCTGCTGTCACCCGTTTCCTCTGACCCTTCAAGGGTCTGATTGATAACACATTGGTTGCAGCAGCAATCTTTGGGCTGACTGCAGCAGGCCTTGTAGAGCTCAGAGTCTGTTTTGTTCAGTCCAGTGAAGATTTTATTGTAGATTTTTTTAATTGTTTTGTTACTAGCTGGTTGTGGTTTTGTTTTGTTTTTTTGTCAGGTACTGGAATGTGTAAGTACAACAAGGAATTCAATAATGCTATGTAAACATATGTGTCTCATCTAGCCATGGTGACCACTGCAGGCCAAACATAACAAACAGGACAGATTTATTTAGATTCAAATTGATTTCAACCAGAAAAGTGAAGATTTAATTAGAAAAGCAATGTTTTTTTATTCCTTATTCCCTACAGAGTATATGCATAGCTCCAGAACTGGAAAATAAAATGAAGAGATTAATATATTTGAAAAGAGAAAGGTTAAAAATGTTTGTCTGGTAACTCTTCCAAATAATTTCAGCTACATAAATTTCCCCTGTATAGAGTTCTTAGAAACAAGTTCGGAGAGGCTAACAAGCCTGGTTTGATGTGGGTTTCATTTCTAGTCGTGCAGATGCGTAGCATTATAAATGAAAATTGTAGGCTTCATTAGCTATACTGGCACAGCCTGGCAGGCTTCCCAGAAATGCTGCCTGTGTGCCCGACAGCTGCCTTCACTGAGCATCACTTCAGCAGAAACCAGGTCTGATAAATTCCCTTCTGAAACATTACATCCAGTACAGATCGATTGTGATAAACTGCAGGAGGAAAGTTTTCTGTTTTATTAGTAGCCTACTGGGACAATGGTTACGGAAACAATCATTTATGCTAGACATCCTCAGTGATTTTTCTTTTCCCTTTCTTTTTTTTTTTTTTGATTTTCAATTCAGTGATTGCATTGCAAGGGTATGACATGCCTCACATTCTTTCCTAGCCGCAGTGATTTGTGACCCAGAACATGAGCATCCCTTCTAGACAGCTGAGATATCTGTATCCCCTTCCTGACCCTCACTGAGGTATTTAGTAGGTTATACTGGACATTTGGACACAAGAAGCATTGATTGTTGTTCAGTCATCACCATTAATATTTGTCTGTATCGGTGTTTTGGCTGATCACTGTGAATATACTTTTAAATATCTGGTGTATCAGTGGAGGGAGATTTTTCTTGCTCTCTCTCCACTTTTTAAGTACAGAGGAAATTCCCACAAACACGTCACAGTCACATGTCTACAAGCTTCCATTACTTAGCTGTCCCGTCCCTCTCGGTCTCGCCAGTCTTGGACACCGGGCCTTACATTAAGGGGTAACATTTAATGGAAACTTCAAGGAATTTACACTGCTGTGGCACTGTGGCCTCAAAAACCCCTGTGATAGGCACTGCACACTGGCAACCTCCTACTCACAGCCCGGTGCAGGCACGTTGGTTAGCTGGCAGGTTAGTCTCTGCTCTGCTGCAGATGGGAGGGCAGGGAGGAGAGTTACAACTGCCTGCAGAAGGCTTGAGATGCCTATAAAATGTTTTGTGTGTCTTTGTTGTGTGCTGGGTGTATTACAGAAGTGCAACCGTGAAAATCTTTTCTTCTCACTCCGAGGACAAGAGTACACGGTCCAGTCACAGTTTGTAATTTTACCTTTCAGTTGCCAGGTAGAATGCGGAGTCTTAAGGCAGCGGTTTTTGCACGTTTCTGCGATGTTGTTTGGCAGCACTGATAATTGTAACACCTTTAACAGCTCTAAAGCATTTTGAGAAGAGAAGATGTTGCAGTGGTTTCATGTGCGTGTTCCTCTTGCCACATGTAGCTGTTTCGCTGGATGTGTTTATTGGTTACTAGGGCAACAGTTTCAGATCTAGCACGATTACCTGTATCACACCACTCATCAGAGATGTGGGCAAACTTTGGAAACTTCTACACTGAGGAAATGCTGCTAGTTGCTAAGAGGCAAGAGTTCTAAAAAGCTGTCTCAATGAAAACTCTGGTATCACATGCTTATGTCAACAGCTCTAAAAATGTCATTAAATTGTCAGTTTGCTTAAAATACATTTTACTATAAATATGAGAGTCAAGAAAATAGTTGCTTCATCAAAGCATTATCATAGTTCTGTTGATGTTAGTTTATTCAAAATGAGCTCATCTTTTCAGAAAAGCCTATCACTTGTTCTTTCAAGCCAGCTATATTGTTGGGCCATAACTGATACATGAAACATCCCACACCTGTGTCTCAAAAATAAATAAATATATAAAAAGAGTCCAGACGTGGCCATTGGACTTCAACCCTGTTATTAATCTCCTCTGTTAATCAACTAAAATGTTAGTTGAGATTTATAGGAATCCTCTGTGTCCTATATGCATGGAGCGGAGAAAGACGGAACTGTCACAATATCCAAATTTCAGTAAGTCAAAGAAATCCAGTTGGGAAATTTTGCAGACGTGGCTGCTTTGGTGTCACAAGACAGAGTGAGCAACTGTTTAGCCTGCCCCATGGCAGCGGCAGTGTGTGCTAGCAAGATTTTCAGAGAGAAGGATGAGCAATCACTTTCACGGGGCTCCTCTGCTCTCGACAATCATTCAGCTTTCCTGTCAGAAGAAAGATGTGTGTGGCCACAGACCTCAGGCCTTCTCAGCCATTGCCCCAGTCTCTGCAATAAGCAGCATACCTTAAGTACCGTTATGTAAGGTCTATCCCAAAAGTATGGTTATTATTATGCTACTTTACATTTCTAAAGGGAGGAGCACTAAAAGTAACTGTTTCCAGATTCACTGTTTTCATTTTGGTCCTTTTGGCAGCTGTCAATAATGAGAACAAGGTTAGGGCAGGCACACTTTTTACAGAATTATAAAACTGACTCCTGGCAGTCATTTAAAAATGAGCACTGGGGAAATTTTGGCATTTCCCATTCTTTGCAAGAAACAGCCAATAAAATCCCAACCGAGTTTATGACTTTTTTGTTGCCAGAGCGTAGGAGTGTTGATCAGATTCTGCAGTTTACTGTACTGGTGGAGGAGGTAGGTGGAGGATTTCCCCTGAACAGGCAATGTTCTGCTGCCACCAGTATATCAGAGACATCTCTACTGCTTTCTCCATCCGACTCCAAGTTTTCCACGTGTGAATGGCAAGAATACATTGGAGTCAAGGAAAGGAGAGGGGGGAAAATGGGCTCAGCTATGTCTCCCAGTGTTATATAAGGCAGTATTGCTCCTCTGCATCTTTAATTGCTTCAGGTGGACATAAATGAAATGCTGCTGGCTGCCTACAGCTCCTGCTTATTGTAGTGTCTAGCATTGCTGTGATATATGTTGTTGAAGCAGTAATACAAGGAGCCCAAGCTCATTCATCATCTTTACTGATTTCAGTAGCTTAAAAGCTGCCTTTTTTTGTTTGGTTGTTTGTTTTTTTTACTTCACCTTGCATCTGCATTTTGAAGGGGTCCTACTGAAGTGTATTTTCTTAGCTGATGGCCTGATTCTTTGTAGCCACCTTCATCATCTTCAACTCTCTTCTTTGGAGCCTTCACTGTCTTTGTCCCATGACTGTTTTCTCCAGCCACATACTCCTGGTTTTGTTATGTCCTGTGATTCACCCACCTTTCTCAGTTCTTCCTCAGCCACCTCTTCAGGCAACCTGCCTCACTGCTGGTTGCAGTGTGAACTGCTCTTCTCTGATACCTCCGTGGCTGCTCTTCCTTTCATAAATTCTAGAAGCAGACTGTGGATGTCTTGTTCTAGTCACTTGCTTCCGTGGCTGACAAATAAAGCAGTGGCCCCAGACTCTGAAGATAAAAGATCCACAGGTGAATGACAGACCTGTTTTGAAAAAGCTGGAAGGACCAATATTCTTACTTGGAAATTTTGTTCTAATCCCACTATTTTCTGCAGCTGATGTGTCCCATATTCTGGAGAAATGTGTTGAAAGGCAGCAGATTTCTCACTCCTTTGCCTTCTATTTTCAGTTTAAAATTCTTCCTCTACCAAAACGCAAGAGGTAGGTGTTACTATGACAGTCTAAATGAGGCAGCTTTGGAGGAAAAAATATTCCTCAAATCCACCTTATTTCTGACACATTTCTAGGAGGCAATACTAAAATATGATTAACCCAAGAAATTACTAGAGAAAGATGTTCAGGTTTGGGGAAATTTTCAAGGCTCCACCTTCACTTTAAATCTGCAGACTGAGGCATAGGTAAGTGCTCATGTGTGGGGGGGGGGGGGCGATAACCCACAGAATGGCGTGCAATGTAAAGGCACAACTAACGCTTCTTGTAAAACCAAACTACTTTTCGTGGACAACAATGTCTTTGAGTCACTTCTTCCTTTCCAATTAAGCAAAAGCAATTTCTTAGTGTTGCAGCACACTAGAAGAGTTTCATCAGTTATTTCCTTCCTCCTTCCTGTTCCACCAGTGGTGCAGGCTTTAAAATAACTTCTCAAAAACCTCACTTCAAGCTGAAACCCATGAAACGCTTTGGCCCGTGCAATTGTCAAGTGCCACTTGCAAGGGTGGGCCAGCAGGCCAGCACCCCCTGCACAGCGATAAGCCTCCTTGGCTGCCCCGTGTCCCCCTTCTCTGTGACCTGGCTGGGTACAAGCCACCCAAACCGATTTTGGTTTCCAGCTTGCCATTTCTGTTGCCAATGGCCGGGCTCTGCCTCCCTGTGCCTGGTTAAGGACACCCCGTAGTGGTGCCTGAGGAAGAGCAACGGGGCTGGGGATTTCATTGCTGCCTGCGAGAAGCCCTTGCCCAGGAGGCCAGGTTGACCCCCCAAGGGAGCCATGGCAAGGAGCCGGCCCTTCTGACCCCTCCGTCCCAGGAGGGTGCAGGGGGTAGAGCTGCTGCCAGCATCAGCTCCATGGCCACCTCAGGGGGCAGGGGGACCAGGGGCTTCATCCTCCGAGCCTAAGCCCGCTTCGGGGTTTACCGAGCAATTAGCGAAGCCCAATCAAGCCACCGCTCCGGCGCTGCGCAGCGGGGAAGGGCTGGCCGGCAGCTGCCGGCCCTGAGGAAGATGTGGGAGGGCGGGCACAGGGGAACGAAAGAGCGGCGGAACGGGCGGGCGGCGCTCGGGGAAGCCGCCGGGAGGGCCGGGCTGGGCCGGGCGGGGCGCCGGCTGCCGGAGAATGGCGGCCCTGCGGGTGCTAGAGCTCTACAGCGGCATCGGGGGCATGCACCAGGCCCTGAAAGGTACCGGCGAGCGGCCGCTGCCAGCGCGGCCCTCAGCCCTGGCTGCCGCCGCGGCCTCGCCGTGCGCCTCCTCCCTCTCTCCCCCGGCCGCCTGCTCGCCCACCCCCGCCTCCCAGGGCGCCATCTTCTCGATGGGACCCCGACCCCTGAACGGGGGGCGGCTGGAGGGCTCCATCTTCTCCGTGGGCCGGGCTAAGATGGCCCCTCTCCTCCCGCAGCCCCTTCCCTGGCCCGGCTTGTCGCTTCCCCCCGCCGGCTTTCCCCAGGAGGTGTGGAAGGAAGCAGCGAGGTGGGGGCTGGCCCGGCCCCCGCATCCCGAGACCGGGAGGCACAGCCTCCCCTTCCGCAGGGGCAGGGGGGTTGGTGCTGCCTCACAGGCCTGCGGGCAGGGGCTGCGTGGGGCGAGGTGTAAGGGGGACTGCTCATGGGTTTGGCTACTGACATGTTTGCATTAGGGGCCTATGGCTGGCAACTGAGCAGTGCCCGGAAGCACTCGTGGCCTGCTGAGCGGTGCCAGCTACCCAGGGGCACGTTGGGATCCATGGGATCAGGGATCCATGCTCCTTCTTAGGCCCAGGCAGCTGCTCCCGGGAAGGCCGTGATTTTGTGTTCATTAACACGTGCTCTGTCTTTAAATGAGGCACCCCTGCTGCAACTGGTGTCGGGGTGATGGAGACGCACAGGATGGTGGTCCAGTGAGCCGGGGTATTCCATAGGCAAGCACTTGGACTTGGTTTTCGTGGTGCATAGTTAGGTGAATAGCTGATACACGATGAGCCTGACTATGAGGTTGATATAACATTTTATAAATATGAAAGCTGAAGATGGAATTTGAACTGGTGTGGAGAGTTCATGCTCCACTGTGTGCCTAGGTGAGGTTTTTTTATCTGGTACAAGGACCCCTTGGCTCAATTTGATGGATTGTTAAAGCGTGGCCTGGGTGACCTTTGGCAAGTCCTGTAAACTCTCTGGGATTCTCCAAATTAAAAACTGAGCCAGGGCTGTTGATTTCCTTTGTAAAGAACCCTGGGCCTTATTACTTCAAAGTCCAGGTTTCAACACATGTTTATGTAATATATGAGAATTCACATTTTCACAATTTTCATTGTAACTACGATCCTTCAAATACCTCATAAGCATTAACAGCCCTTCTATTCCTTCTATTCCACACTACAACAGCAGAGTTTTGTCATCAAAGCATCAGGTGAAAACTCACCCTATCTTGTTTTCTCAGGGAGTTGTGTATTATTAAAAGGTTATGCTTACAGACCAGAATGCATTTAGCATCATTTGTTTATTTAAAACATACAACTGGCAGCATGACATTTTTTCTACAGCCTAGTTTTTGCTTGAATGTGTATATATGCTTTATATATTTATAATATCTAAAAACATATACCAAAATAGATACGTTGCTATTGTAAATAATCCTAACCACATGTTGTAAGGATGCAGTTACCTTATTTTGACAGCCATTCTTAGAATATTGTGTCTGGAATATGGAACTGCAGATTTTGGAGTTTTTGCAGAATTAAAAGAGGGTTTGTATAGGTTGTTTGTAGTGTATATAGCTGTAATGGTAACACTCTGCTTTTCTAGTAGTCTTGTTTCTGAAGTGATGGGAACTGTCAGTGTCTTATAGGCAACTTCTGTACTTCCATAGAAAGCTGATAGTTTCCTGCCACTTAGTGAAGGACCATGGTGTAGGATACATGTCACATGTTTAGGTGTGTGGGTATGCAACAAACCTTTACTGAACGTTACCTAGCTGTGCTCTTAGCATAATTATAGATGTCTTGTGGATGTTTGGTAGTATGCTGCAGTAGTTAATAAACGGTCATGCCAAATGTGATATGGATGGCCACCTAGGAAAGTGTCGTTTACAACCCAGCAAATACTTAGAAGGATGGGAATATTGAGAATGCAGCCTTAGAAGATCATCAGAATACTGTGAATTTGTATCCAAAAGATATGCTGGTTGAGTGATGCCCCAGTGGATAGGTACTGCACATATGAAAGCTTAAGATGATATAGCACCTTTATATATTGTGTAGTTTGGAGGGTGAAGGCTTTAACCAAAGCCCTTGTATTATTTCCCAAAAGGGTAGATTTATTTCCAAACTTACTGTTTCTGAATGTGCTAAACACAACTGCATCAGTATCAGTGCGTGTTGCAATTTCTGTTCTTCTGGGCTTATATTTGACTGAAGAAATTGCAATAAGTACGCATAATGAGGCTGAGATTCTTTTGTAGTGGTACCAGTCAAGGCAGGTGAAGGGACTTCAATTATTATTTGTGTAAATTAACCTAAATAGTACTAAACGGTGAAATACCAATTGACATTTGCAAAGCAGATCGATACAACACTATTTGCATTGCAGTTGCTATAACTTTTTTTTCAAATCTGGGAACTTATTTTTCTGGGAAGCATATGAGGACTCAGGCCACAGGCAGTGTGTCCTGTTGGAAAAAGTCCAAACTGTACACTTCTAGATGAAAATGTTGGTTTGAGTGTTGTTAAAACCGATCATCGGTCAACTCAAACAGAAAGGGTTCTGTGCAATTTGCACTGAATGAAGTATTTAATGGCAGGTCATTATGTAAAACTGGTTTTGATGAATTGTGTTGTATTCACGAGTACTGATTCAGGCATTTTGATCCTTTCTGCTCTTTTCTACGTCTCTTAGACATCTGGATTGAGTTGTTTTATGCAGTTTATAAAGGAACAAAGTAAAGTCAAAGGGGATTTAAGTGTTTGCTTTTATATGGGAATCAAACTGAAAAAAACCCCAGTGAATATTCTTCTGTAAGTACTTTAATAATAAGGGTTTTTTATATGGTTTAGGCCTATATGTCTACATGAAACCATGCCATTTGTAAACGTCTGATACAGTGTTTTGCAGATCATTTAACAAATGGCAGATTGTTTGGCATCCTCTATTTAAATCAAGTACAGAAATATTAGAAGGTTTGGGTTTTTTTTTTTTTTCCATCTAGATATGAAGCTTGAAAGAAAGCTTTCCATTTTGCCAGGGCTTTCATAAACCGGGTACATGAGAGACAAAGATTGTGTGTAGTACTTAATTTTCTTGGTATAGTTTCTTGTGAATCTATACAGCCAAGAAAAATAATAAGAACATCTAGCAAGAGAGCATGGAATACTTCAGTGGCAGCACCCCAGGAAAGCTGTGTGTTCTACGAAAGCGGTTCTGCAGCTCTGGCAAGTTCTGGTTCAGTCTTGGTTATGTATCCAGTTTTGTAGCCAGTTACATTTAGCAGAGCTGGTCCAAGTTTCTACTTCTCTGTGAAGTTGCCAGTGTTTTCTACTGGCAAGCGGGTGTTTTCCAGGAAATCTGACTCTGCCTTTTCTACCTCAAAGCCCTTTTTGGCTGTCATCTTTCATATACTTGAGCTTCCAGGATAAGGATGTTCATGGTTTCGGCAGGTGTCATTAAAGCAGAATGCATTTGGCACCAAGTAGTATGCAGTTGGTTTTGAGGTTGTCCTCCCCTGCACTAAGAAATAATTGAATTTTTGTAAATTCGTGGAAATCTATAGTTGAATCAGGCTCCTTTAGACAGCAAAGAGAAGGCTGTTCTTGGATTTAGATTTCAGAGCAAAACTGAAAAAGAAAAATCTTGGGGATTGTTTAGTTCTGTGCTGATAATTCAGCTGTAGATAACTCGGCATATGTAGAATTTCTAGGTTTAGACCTTGAATGCTTTTTAACCGTATTTTAAGTTTAACAGCAAAGACAAGCAAAAAGATGGAATTCAGAAAGTTGAGCTTGATTAAGCTCAGAAGTCAGTGAGATCGTTCATATTCACACTCGTGAAAGACTGATGCAGCTAAGGCATGGGAGTGCATTTCTTCCCTCTTCCCACCCTCTGCTCCAGGATGGCCTTTAGATCATATATGTCTAAACCTGTGATACTTTTAATATATATTTGTGTGTGTGGGGATGTAAATGTATTCTTTATTATAAAGTGCAAAGTCTCTGCAGTGAAAAAATAGTTTTATTTTTAGAAAGTCTATGACTACAAATGTATTTCCTTAGCACCTTTCCATCAACCAAATGGCCTGCTCTTCCTCTTTACCAACCAAAACAAACTTAAACTGGCTTATTTATTTTTGGCAGCTTTTCCATGAAAAATGGGTTCCGGGTCTCTGCCACAAGCATTTGTGATCTGCCAGGTCACTGAAAAAAGTCTGCGTATGAAAAATGAAAGGACATCTGTTAAAAAATATCAGAATTTCGCAGTGATAAAGTTGGTGGTATTTTTCTTCTGGAATTGTTGTATTTCAATTGGACGGAGTAAGAATTTGAGCCTTTGGTACTCTGTCATCTCTGTTTATTCATTTTCTGTTGTATCTCTGTGAACTGCAAAGCATAATAAATAAACTGCTGTGCGTGCACTGAGAAAGTGTTGCTATCTCAGGAGGAGAGGCAAAGGAGAGAAAACTGGCAACCAGCTTTGGGACTTGTCACAATGCAAACCAGAAATATTGCCAGTCTGAGGAGTTTTTTACACCTAAACTCATTTGGATGTAATGCTTCTCTAAAATGTCACCCTTTGTAGCACAGGATGGTGCCAGTTGTGCTGTAATGTAAATTGTACGTGGTTTATATGGCTGAACGTGAACAAACCCTGTACAAATACAGTGGTGAAAACACTTGCTAAGTATCCTGCAGGAAGCGAGTATCAAGTTTACTGATAGTTGTGTTGACTGTAGCCATGGGCAGTTCCACCTAATTTTAGCCAAGAGCTGACAACTCAGAAATGAAATCTTTGCTGTCTGTTTTAAAAGGAAACAGGACTGACAAAACTTGTGACTAATCTTCCCTTTTCCAGCTCTTTCCATTTACCTGTTAGGAAAGATAATTGTTCTGGCTGTGATTTTTCCAGTATGCTGGGTGAGATCCACCAGGCCCTGCCCTTGGTGTAATACCATGTATTTCATGTGCTCTGCTGACATTGATGGTTCTATTGCAGAATAACAGTGGTGAATATAAACAGATCTATGTTAATTTTAAGGTCTGCTTGCAACACATGACGAGGTCATTGATTCCGAAGAGGAAAAGGACAGATATTTTCATGTCAGGGATTTTATTTCCAGGGTTTGGATATGGCACCCTTTGAGTTTGGTTTTCCAAATCAGAAGCTAACGCATGCATTTTCCTTTGTTTCACATGCTGCACCTTCCAGCAGCATCCCTTTCACTCAGGTGACTACTGCCTAGGTGAAATGGCTTGGAAGCAATGTGTATACCACAAAAAAACTGAGACGCAAAATTGCCTCTTCAGGCAATTTAAATAACAGCTGCAGAGTTTCTGCAGTCTGGATCCTGGTGATTTTGAGAGTCAAGAGCAAAATCGGTACTTTCCTAGTTAGAGTTAGATGATACCAATTTAAGTTCACCTGCTTTCAGCCAAGAGCAAGTGTCACAATCTAGTCTGCCCAAAAATAACCCATGACACCTCTCTCAGTAACTTCCCCATCACGTCTGTGGCTTCCTTTTGAGCCACAGCATCTCCTTCAGAAATGCAATATCTCAGTTCAGAAACTGTGGTGTTGAGGAATATTACAAATCAAGTATTCCGGGAGCTACTTATTTGCACTTAGAAAATGTGCTTTGCTTCCCTCACACCCCCCCAAGTCTGCATAATTTTTTTTTTTTTTTCCTGCATAGTTACAATTCTCTTAAATGACTGTGTTTTGAAAATTAGATGTACTGGTTTTGGAAAAAAAAAAAAAGGTCTCCAGGGCTGTGTCTGTTTCTGTATTGAAATTCTGCCACATATATCAGGGAGTTGATTTAGCATTTCACTAAGTCAGCAATTCAGGGGCATTTTCATATTCCTGAGTTGCTTTTATGGCTTTTGTCAGTGGGGATAGTTAAACACAGTCTTGATTCTGTTGTGGGGTGGTTTTTTTAATATATTCTGCTTCCAGTCTTTTTTTATGGTGCATTCCTACAGTCATTTTGAAATAATAACTGTAATTGGTATAGCAAACCAGCATGTCACAGTTTGACATGGAAGTTATTTACATTTCAGGAGAAGTTCTTCAAAAATGTTTCATTTTCACTTTGAAATTTGCATAAGCTTTTCTTTGTGAGGTTGATTGTGTGAGATCTGTTTGGCTGCTCGAGCTCCTTCATGTGTTTCCAGGGTATTTCCACACAAATATGCTTAATCAGCTTTTGGAGGGAGTCTGTTCTGGAACAGGAACTTCCAAGTGAGCCACAGCTTTTGCGTGAAAAGGAGGAGAAGCTTTGAGAAAATTACCAGGTCTTTGAATTGGGAAGAGAGGATGTGGGGTGGCTTAGTTCAGGAAAAGTTCCCATCCCTTTTCCATGCGGGTTAATGTCTCTGGTTTAGACTGGGCATTGTATTGCAAGGGGATTCAATAAATTGCTATTAAGCTATGCGCTCTCTTTCAGTATTTCCAGGCATTTTGGCCTGTGAAGTCCCTTGATGCAAATTCCCAGTACTTTTTTCTTGTGCATATGCAGGGAGACTGAATTGATGTTAGTGAACAGGATGAGCATCTGAATCATGAATTGTGAGAGAAAGCACATCGCCTGTCTTTCCAATTGTTATTTTAAAACAATGTTAATTTAGTTAATAACTTGAAGTTCCTCCTTCCCTTCCTCCTTCCCTTCCTCCTTCCCTTCCTCCTTCCCTTCCCTTTTGGAGTGCCTGGAACACACAGTAATGATCAGGCTATCAGGACAACATGTTTTAAGAGCTGAAAGAATAAGTGCTCTTAAACAGTACTTTAAGTTTGTTCCCATTACGTAGGTGTTAGAACTTTGTTTTCGGAAGATGAAAGTGTTGATTCTTGAATATGCTTGTAAATTGAGAGAGTGAACCTGCTAAGGTGAGGTTCTTTTCACACTAGGTGTCAGTGTTAACATACCTGTTCTGTAACCTCAGGTGTAGCCATCCTGTTGTCCTCGTGGATACACCTGTATTTAATACTTAGTTGCAATTTATGGTCAAAATGCTAAGGCAGTAACTGAAAATTATGTTGACCCTTGATGAGCAACTCTCTGTAAATCATTTTCTTGTGAGACTCCTATTCTTTTGCCCTCCATTGCACCAAGTAAACCCAGGAGAACCAGGTTGGTCTTGGTTAAAAGTCAGCTACAATCTTTCCAATACCTGGTTTTCTCTTTCATCTTAGTTTGGAATAAGATGGCCTTGAAAACTTGAAAGACAGTAGATGGGTATTAACTGCATCACTCAAAATTAAATCCACTGAGGACATCACAGGTGGATTTTCATCCTCTCAAACTAAATAATTAGCTGACTAGCAGTAATTCATAAGATAATTCATAATGTCATTTGTTAATGCATTACTTGAGCATGTTGTGAAACTACTCAAAGGCATGTGGTTATTTGCCTTGTTTCTTTTGACTTACAAAGCTGGGTTTTTAAATCGCCTGTGTTTCATCTGGGGCCTCAGTGGGGACTGCAGTGTAAATTGCCTGGTGGTTGAAACTGCTCTAACAAGGAGCATGGTTGCTGTTTTCTGCCCAGGGCTGTAACAGTGACCACAGCCTGTCTTCCTGGATAAAAAGCCCCAGTGAAGGTATTGTGGTTGGTAATAATAGTGTGACATCATGAACAGTGGATTTAACACTGTTCTTTTTATGTCTTCAGCTCCTGTAGAAGCTATCATTCTTCTGCTCTATAAAATAACCATTGCTTATTTACATTCATTTTAGTGTATTTTTCTTCCAGGATTGTAGCTGTCAGTAGGTGTCTTACAATGTGCTCTCTTCTTCTCAATAACACCTCTAAGTGTGCTGAAGTATTTCCTTTGATATCGGGAGAAATGGAGATGCCAAATGTTACCTTTCAAAGCATTTGGTATTTTGGTGACCTTGAACCCAAAGGAGGCAGCAGCTGGGTTCAAGGCCCAGGGTTTTATTGGAATATAAATTAAAATGTTTTTCAGGCAACTTCTTAGGGTTTTATTGCAAGAGTAGGTGTACCTCACACACATTTATTAATGCCATTTTTTCACCATGAGAAGCAGTAAAATAACACGTTTAGTTCCAGCAAGTTGTCAGTGGCTGGAGAGGCTCAGGCAGTGGCAGAGGGGCTCAGCAGGTTGACTCAGGCTGAGGTCCTTAGCTAAAGAACTTTGTGGCCAGAGAGACCAGCTGAGTAAAGTGGGAACTTTGTAGAGATGCCCCCTGTTTGGAGTGACTCTGTCTACAAATTATGAAGTGCAGAGTTAGCTTCCATTTTTGGACATAGAGGGAAGGGAAGCTTTGGCTGTATGATTAGAAACACGGTATATTTTTCATACAGAGTTTTAAAGGCAACACAGCAGAGTTTGATTATGTGATTGCCCTTCTGAGTGGAGACGTAACCCAACTGAACAAATGCATTTTGGTAAGGAAAAGCTGCAGCTTTCAGATTGTGTTCTTGTTTGATTTGTTGTTGTTGTCATGTTGGTTTCTTTTAATCTTAGAAAGCTGCACATCTGCCAAAGTTGTTGCTGCTGTTGATGTGAACACTCTTGCCAATGAAGTTTATAAGCACAACTTTCCCAGCACACCATTATGGGCAAAGACAATCGAGGTGAGTAATGAGTGTCTTTTCTACTCTGGTCTGGCATTTGTACAAGTTGCCTTCACTATCCTTAATAGTAACAAACGAAACAAAAAGATGTCATTTCTGTTGTTATGAATATAGCAGGTTTAACTTGGATTTCTTGAGCTATGGTTGCTTGTTGAAGCTAGAGGGATATTCCCACTGCAGTCTCTTCCTGAAAGTCTTAACTGCTGCATCAAGAAAAGTTACACGAATGTCAAGAGGAATGCTTACTACCGATAAAAGAATGGCAAAAATAATACTGTTAGATTAAAAAAATATCTTCATGTATTTGGAAAGAATTTAATTAAATTACTTGGAGGCATGACTTTGTTTTGTGGTTACAGTTGAGCTCAGTAAAACACTGGATGGGACAATCTTGTGCTTTTTTTGGTGGGCTCAATGAATCAAAAGTGTTAGGAATTCTGTCCCTTCTCCAAATTACTTTAAAAAGCACTAGGTAAAATTGGATTCTGTCGTAATAATTGAGGGGCAAGCCAGGCATCTCGTTTTGCCTGGATTCAGTTAGAAATGACTATGTATTGTGTAATCTTCTTTTATGGTTTTACAACATGACAGTAAAAGATACCGAATTTGTTTTAAGACACCAGCTTAAGAAAGACTTAATGAGGTGGCTAAAGGTTAAATGCTTATTCAGCACTCAATAATAACAGGCTAAATGTCTACAGTTCTATATGGGAAAAGAACAAGAATGCTTGCCTGTGTCTCCTTATAGTAGGTAAGAGCAGATTACAGTCAGTAAAACCTTCTTTAAGTTTGTTGGGAAAATAAAGCAGCTTTTGTCCAGTTGCTGTGGGCATTTATATTACATTTGCTATATAGATATCCCTTAAAATATGTAAGGCAATGATTTCTTTGTCCAGCTCATACTTACTTAATCATTATCCTGCTCTCCTCTTGACCCCTTAATATGTTGTCCTTCTTGTGTTACTTTAAAATTTAGCCTAGAGGAATTTCTGTCTGTGTAATTAATTCATGCCACAGGCCTAATCCTTTCTTCTGTGAACAGAAATATTTTTGCAGAGCAGTTCAGCCATGTAATATCTTTGAGGGATTTTTACTGGGTGAACACTAGAATGAAGTCAACTTTGTGGGATCTGTTGGTAGTGAGCTCCTAAGAGAGAAAACCCACAGTCTGGACCTGTAAAAATCATCATGTTAACGCTTCAGCTACCTTTTTTGTTCAGATATTTTGTCTTTTGAGAAGATCTAGTATTTTTTCATCTGTTTTGAATGTTGTTTTTGATGTATAAAGATTAGTATCTGAATAATGATGCTTTATATGAAGGAGGGATGGGGAGAACTAACTAGTCAGTATTTTGATGCGGTCTACTTAAAGAAGCACCACATACCTTTTCTGAAAGAACAAACAGATAAAAATCTCAAGATTATGTGTAGATGATAACGTCATTAGTGGTTTTGATTCATATTCAAAGCAATTAAGGCATATTTGCATTGTATGGTTTGCCAAGTTAGAATTATTAGCTCAAATGGGAGATTAGGTGATTTTTTGCTGAATGAAGCATACAGTGGAATTAAGAGGGGTAGTTTGATCTGAAAGATGACATGAGAGTTTCATACACTTTACAACACTCAATGTTCTTCTATTTTTTTTTTTTCCTTATTCAGGGCATAACACTGAAAGAATTTGACAGATTATCTTTTGATATGATTTTGATGAGTCCTCCCTGCCAGCCATTTACAAGGTAGATATAGCAGACTCCAGAGAAAAGAGCAGCTATTACAGGATGTACTGTCAAAGGAGCAGTGTTTTTTCAAGAGTGTCTTCCTAAGCAAAATTGTTGTAGGTCCGTTCACTGTGATCTTTACTGAAGTGGAAGAAATGCAGCAATTTGAATCTTAATTATTGATCACATTTCTTGTAGTATGTATTTTAATTCTGTTTAAATTAAGTAAGCTTCTTACAGCACTGATTTTGCATACTGTATTGATTTTTGCATACTGTATTGTTGCTTTAACAGTGAAATTCAAAGATTTTGCTGTTTAGGAGTGTTTCTTTTCCCTTTAGAGATCAATCTAATCTATTTCTGGGGCAACTCCAGAAGGAGAACTGGAATTTTTTGCTTCTGTCTGAGACTAGGAGTGTAATCTGGTTTTATTTGTACTTTGAAAATTGCATGTGCATGCAAATAGTTTCTTCTGAGGAATATTTCTATTTTAGCCAAAACTAGGAGGACAATGGCTTTGAAAGGATTTTGTGGATGATGTAGAAAAATATCTTTCTGATTAAGAACTGAAATTACTGAGGTGTATTTGTCAGATTAACTTCAATTTCATAGAGTATAACAGCAGTGACCAGTAGAGGTAAGATTCTAATAACTGTACTCATATAAAGTAACAATTTCATGAAAAAGTCTGTTGATGGTGATGGAACTGCTTGTATAAGAAAGTATATCTCAGTAAATGCTCTAAGACGAAAAATAAATCCCTCCAAAGTGATGCTGATCTATAAAAATGTATTGGTGCAAACCTGTGATGTACATAGGAACCATTGCTTCAAATTATTATTTTTTTTTTGTAATATAGTGAAAAGGAAAACCTCTGTGTTACTTACATATTTAGAGACATGCTAAAGCTTTTCTAACAAGGCTTTATTCTTTTTTTAAGAGCTCATACAAGTGTAAGTTAGGGGAACACGGGCCTGGAATCATTATATTACATTATCATTTTTATAACGTGCATGAGCTGCCCAGTTTAATGTTACAAAATTGCTTACAAAGTTATTCACATGGGGCTGAGTTCTGCAAAATGGTGAGCACTGGGACTTTAATTCATAGAAATAATTAAATATATTCCTTGTAAAATAGCAGGGTATTCCCAGGAAGCCAGTGGGGTTTTATTTTTTATTCCTTTAGAGACAAATAATGTTGAAGAGGTTTGATGTACAAGAGCAGAATGCTAAATGCTTTGCAGACTGGGGAGTGGATTTCATTATTGAATGCTTCAATTTTAACCTCGCTGTGAGCTGATGGATTCCAGGGACAGACTTTCGTTCCTTAGACCGTTTCTTAGGACACTGTCTCTGTGAGTAGGTCTTCATGTCTCTACATGATGCTCTTGCACAATCCCTTTTTGAACCTCAAAGCAAAAAAAGTGTCAGCATCCTGCAGAAAACTCTTAAGTCAAATTCCAGTCAGTAATATACAGGTGTGTGGTTATTCTTTCTTAGAATTGGCCTGCAAGGTGATGTATCCGATCCACGGACAAAGAGCTTTCTCTATATCCTTGATATTCTCCCAAGGTATGAATGAACTTCTACCTCAGTTCTTAACCTTTGTTGTAACTAAAATAACATCTTCTATACTTCAACAAGACAAGTACTGTGCTGTATTACTTGCTTGTTTTCACATGATCCTATGTGATGTACAGATACTTGTATTTTACTAATGCTGTTGCCATCTCATAGTTACTGTATGTGCTTTCATTGTTTGGTTTTCTTTTTATTGCGTGTCTGTTTAAACTGTGGCTATATCATAAATGAAAAACAGTGAGTTATACCTTTTCTGTTTATCATCAAACTTCTATGACTTCATGTAGAAGCAGGAGTAGGTAGTATAATGGTTTGCTAATAGGCATCATGGGAACATGGAAATTCTTTGAAATACCAGATTAAAAAACCCCTTGATTCAACATTTAGTCACTTTTTGAATAGGTAATATTTGAAAGTTTGTTTAAGTATGTTATTGGCTGCACAATACATCTTCCACTCCCTTGCAGTCTTTCTTTAAGTGTCTATTTTGTCTTTTCGGTGCTGCTTCTAGATTGTTTGTGGTACAATCTCTTGTTTTGAGTAGTAATGCTAAAGAATTCAAATAGCGCTGCATTGTCTGAACTGCCCTTGTCTTTGTATTGATCTGTCGCTTCTGCCTGGTCAGACCCCAGTTCCTAATAAAATAGCCATAATTATTTCTATTATTTATGCCTTAAGTTTTGGAACAGTAAATCCAAACAAAGGGGTTTGCTGACCTAAATTGTTCTTACTGAGTGTTAAAAATCGCCTCTAAGTAATGCTTGTAGTCTTTTTGGGGAAGAAATGCATAGAACTGTTAAGAATACTTCCTGGGGAAGTGGCCAAGCAGTTGTTCTGGGAGCTTATCCAGCAGAAATCTCTGCTTCTGGATTGAAATGTCCATTGAGCACCAACTGGCATGAGCCTGAGAATTGGCATCAGTTTGAGTGCACCAGACCCAGTTCCTGGTAGTCCTGCTTCTACAGGACAGCTGTTCTCTGTACATTCTGTCATTGAGTAGTCTTGCTTTCAGAATTGGAGAAGGACAAAGGAAGGTTTAGCTGTGTGTCTCTTTTTTTTTTTTTTCCTTTTTTTGTTTAATTTTAAATGAATACTTTCTGCACAGGAGGAAACCAGTACCAACAGTAGGCTTTCTTTCAGACTGCTGTTAACACTGGGAGAAAAGGGTCTTCATCCTTCTTGGAGAAACAACATTTTTGCAGCCTTGGCTGGGATCAGCTGAGGAAGCTGTGGCAGAGAACACAGAACACAATACAGATTCTGTAGCTTAGGAAGTTATACAATTAATAGGTAAAAAGAAAGATTCTTCTTATTATTACTCCCCTGCTTCTAGCAGAGACGTAAAAATAGGGAGATGATGTGGATTTGCAAAAGTTGCAATGGGTGTCTTCTGGAACAAGCAATGTAACTCAGTCCTCCAGACAGACCTTTCAAAATGACAAGTTAAAACCAGCAGATAGTGTGTAAGTTAGTAGTTTGTCAGAATAATAGAATTTGTCAGAATAATGGGCTCTTCCTTATTCTTAAGGGAATCCTAGCCTCAGTACTCCTTTCCATTAAACCGAGCCACAGTTAAGAGGCCGGCTGCTTCTGGGACGCTGTTGTGCATTAATAAGGAAATGTTGCTTCCTGGTTGCTGTGGGCTTAGCTGGATAAAAGGCAGAAGCTTTTCATTCTCAAAACCAAAGCTTTAGACACTGCAGGACATATATTTTCCGTCACGATGACGCAGAGGAGCTGGGCTTGGCTGTGTCACTTTATCTCAACACGCCACGAGACCCTGCTGATGTCCCTTATCTCCCCTGGGCAAGTAGCTACCTGGCTGTAAGCAGTCTGTGATATGTTCCAGAGGGGGGGTTCTGCAGAGTGCTCAGTTCCAATACATTCGTGTTGTACTGAGATAGCGTTTGTGTATTTTTTGTATGTGACATGTTTGGCAGACATTGAGCATGGAGTATTTCAGCCCTAAAAAGGGAAATTCCCAATATAGGAATTAGCACTTTGAATTCTAAATTGGTATGGCATGAGTTCAGTTTATGGAAACTGTCATTTCTCATCCCTCGGCTGTTTGTACCTTGTGTTCAGCCTTTGACAAAGAAATGTCACTGAAATAAGGCTCAAAGATAGCCTGGGAAAACAAATTGTAGAGACATGGAAAGGACAGTTTCAAGATCTGGAAAGACCTGGGAAATCCTTGGAGCACCCAGCCAGCAGAGAAAGTCTAACCCAAATGGTTGGGATAGTCTCTTTCTCATCTCCAAGCCACAACCAGGAAAAGCTAAGGCGTCAAACTGCTACTGTTACAGACAGGCTTCTCCTGTTAATACCTGCCAAGTACTTCACACATACTCTTTGTATAGTGATTACTTACCTTGTGATCTGTTGATCCTGTATGAGCTCTTGCATTTCAGGCTGTGTTCTGGATTCATTACCTTAGAAATAAGTTGCATAGTAGATGATGATGTTGAGTGTGGGTGTCAAGGGTTAGAGTCAGGGCTGTCTGGTAAGACCTATAACAGATGCTCTGTGTTAGCCCCTCTGCCTCCTCAAAGGGGAAGAGAAAGGGAATAAGGGAGAAAGACTTCTGGATTGAAAAAAAAGATAACTAGAACAGCTTTAATGCAAATAATAATAATACAATGGAATATACAAATACATCCAAACCCAGTATTGAGCCTCAGCCCCCTGATAGCAATTACATCCCTGTCACTACTGATGCTGTGGAGCAGGCACTGGGGAAGTCCCAGACTGGACTCACTGGCAGATGGCAACCAGATTCAAGAGCTGCATTCAGGAACTCACGGACTGGGATTGAAGGCAGAATGGGCAGAGTCCTCCTCAGATGGTGGCCACTGAAGAAGAGGCTTTACCCTTGTGATCCCTCAGCTTTATATCGCGTACGATGTATATGGGCTGGAATCCCTCGTTGGTCAGTTCGGGGGGAGCTGTTCTGGCTGCTTCTCTCTGCAGTTGCAGCCTTTCACTTGCTGCACCCCCAGCGTGGTACACGAGATCCAGTGGTGACCTTGTTCTGCACAGCAGCAAGTATAAGCAAGAGCCTTTCTGCACACGAGTCCTTGGTAGTAACTCTACCCATGGGGTGTTATCACTGCAAAACCAGCCCCTGCCTGGGAAAACAGGCTGCTAATTTCAGACAGTGCAGTTAGTTAGAAGAGACTGAGCTGATAAGTGAAATCACTGAACAGCACTAGTTTTGTTCTAACTCAAACCAGGATGGTGGGTAAACAACAACAGATATATTCTCCAGTCGTCTGCAGCGAATTTGACTGCTGCTTTTTTTTTTTTTTTTTTTTTTTTTATTTTTTTTTTTTTTT
>JANVCC010000048.1:11032106-11086890 GCA_025345505.1 Todiramphus chloris collaris
AATTTGACTGCTGCTTTTTTTTTTTTTTCAGTTTAGTATAATGTTTTTCACTATAATTTTTACTATTTTAAAATTTGATATAATATCTTGGTACATTTTCCACTTTCTTGTGAAATGCTTTAGGTCTTTAATTCCTCTTATTAATATTTTTCGTTGATGATATGTAAGAACATGCTAAACCAAATTCTGCTGTGATTTGTATTGGTGGGAGTCCAAAGTCGTTTACTGACTTAAAGAAGCACGAAGCTACTGTCTGGTGGCATTGGTATGCTGTTTCTGTATGCTCTCTTGAGATCCTGATGTGTGACAGACCTACTATGTCTACGTTAGCCTTACTAGAGAATTAATCAGTGCTAGGAAATGTTCCCAGAATTCTGAATCTGAATCATCTATGCTTCTCCATTGCTAGAATGGTCCCTGGCACAGGTTAGTCACGTGTCTTTCTCCAGGGATTTAATATGCTGATTTTGGAGTGACCCTGTTTTCAGACCTCTGCACTCATCTTGATAAACCTTGGGTGCCTCCTTCTCCTCTCCCCTGTGAAAATGAAAAAGCTAAGTGTAGAAAACTGAGAATATCTGCAGTTTGATCTCTAAACTTGTCGTATTTCTTGAAGCAGTTAGATAAATACTGGTTCTGATAGTATTGTTACTGAAGTTGGTGTGACATTTCAACATAGATTTAAGGCTTAATCATTTTAAGACAAGTTTTCTGTTCCATGCCTAAATAGTGATTTATTCCCTCCCCCCCCCCCCGCCCCGAGAATTCTATTTCCTGTTACAAACTCAATTTGTTGAATAATAATATTATGCTTCAGGAAATGAACAGTGGTAAGCATTTTCAGAAGTACATGTATAGGGTAGAGGAGGGTACAGGAGTCCATCTGAATAGAAGTTGTTTTTCTTGGTTTTATAATTGCCACCAGGTCACATTTTTTAATTCATTTGGAAATTATTTGATCGAGGCAACCTTGAAAGTCGAGGTATGTTTTTTTTAAGCATGCTAAACTTTAACAGCTGGCATGATGTGGAAATACTTTGATCTTTCTTGTAGCTAAACAAGTCTGTGGCTTAATGTAATGTAGTTTGCAACGTGGTACTCTGATTTGTTGATCTTTTATTTATTCCTCCCCCCCCCGCATTGTAGGCTCCAGAAGCTTCCAAAATACCTACTTCTAGAAAATGTGAAAGGATTTGAATCCTCTTCTGCGAGGTAAAGTTTAATTTATGCAGGTTTTACTTTTTAATAAAGGGCATATTCTTTAGAAGGGGAAGGCAGGATTTTTATTTCGTAGAATTTAAGTTAATGAAACAGTTAATGGGACAGCTATCATCAGTGTGGAAAAAAAAACCCAATCAAAAAGCACACAAAAAACCAACAAAAACAAACAAACAAAAAAACAAAAAAACCAAAAAAACCCAAACCTGGTTTGATTCAGGAATGAAAATGTTAGGTTGTGGAAGAAACTTGCTAAACTACTTATTTCTCAAAGCAGATAACACATGCTCTAACAAGTTGACTCCATTGATTTTTATTTGATGATCCTGTGCCCTTTAGAAAGGGTCAGTATTAATTTTCAGAGAAATATACACAGTAGGTGTAGCACTCAGAGGTGTTTGGGTTTCATCCATGACAGGGGCTCATGGCATCTTGTGGTAAGATCCTGGGCAATGTAGAGGCTTTCTTCAGTACTTTTGTTGATAGTAGATAATCACTGGTTCAGGTCCAGGGATACAGTATGACGACTGTATATAATCTTTGTCTAAAACATGAAGGAGGAAGGTTGTTAATGAGGTTACCTAATGACAGCAGGAGCATTCTCCTCTCCTGTGGGCAAAGCAGGGGATGAGGGGGTTGCAGTCTTCCTTTTTGTTTCTTGCTGGACTAAAGTAGGATTCCTTAAAGCACCAAGTGAGCAGCCACCCTGCATATCCCGTTCCTGAGACTGCTCGGGCAGCTGGGAGATGCGTTCAGCACTCTCACTGGTTAAACGTCCTCTGGGAGCATTTGAACTCTCTGCTGGAGGGGCAGGCTGCCCTAGGTTCCCTAGGGCTATGCTTTGATGGTTTTTGGAACAAGCTGTAGTTCAGAAAGCACCCAGAACGCTGCCTTTCTTTTACGGATGCCCTGTTGTGTAGAGTGCTGGGTACAGGTCACAGCTCCTGCTTTTTCCACAGTTCCAGCCTGGTGCAGTCTGTGTGGATTAGAAAAGACAAGCCTTTTAAAAAAAAAATTCCATTTCAGTGATTTTCCAGTGTTTATAAAGTACAGTCCTACCTCACTGTTATTATCAGAGCTCTGTCATCCCTTGCGTTAGCCCTTTTGTTAGGCTTAGCTGATGCCATGCATGTGAAGAGAGGGGAGTGCTAGGCTATTTGTGGTGGTTTGAATCTCCTGGTTTATAATGCACAAATAACAGAATGTCTTGCCCTCTGATTACTTTCCTTGTTGATGCATTATAAGTACTCTCCTAGAGATAGGATATTTTTTGAAGGGGCATTTGCACCAAAGTAGCTGTGAGATGCTTACGGATGTGTAATAGTAATTTTTGGCTGCAGTAACACTGAACTTTCTATGTTGTGTCCTCAAGTTCAGAAATGGATAACATCATATTTGTAATTCATCACTGAATATGCTGAATGTCTTGGTACCTAAGGTGTTGCATTTAATGTGGTTTTATTTGGGACTTAAAGGTTGTATGAAGAGAATAATCACTCTTTGATTCTTTTCACTGCCAGAAATGAACTCTTGCGAACACTAGAAACGTGTGGATTTAAATATCAAGAATTTCTCTTGTCTCCAACCTGTGTGAGTACTAAAATTGTTCAAACTTCAAAACATGTTCAAACTTCACTGAGCCCAAGCACATTTGAAAATGATCTGTTGTTCTAAGAGAGTCATACCAAGAGCTGAAGATACTCTTCTGAATGACAAAACTGTCTGACATGACTTCTGATTTCTTGTCAGCATACTGGCATAATCATAGCGCTCTTATTGTTCAGAGCCCAGTCCTGTATTGCTCTGCTACCATTTGATATTTTTTTAAGGGGGCGTGAATTTCCATTATGACCAGGAGGGTGGTTTTCCCTGCAGGAGCCTCTTTGCTTCGGAAGTGCTGATGCCTGTGAATTTCCCAACACAAGAAACCCTGACCGTCATTTGTGGGAGGAGGGGCTTTGTTTGCCTGTTTCCCTGGCAACTGAAAATAGAGAGAGATTTCAGATTGCACAAGGCTAAGTGGAATCAGTGATGTCCTGTATATATCTGAGAGAAGCAGACAGAGGGTAACTTGAAAACCAGTTGTGGTGCTTTTTTTCTTTTTTTCATTTGCTAAATGTCTTATAATTCCTTGTTCAAAAAGGCAAGGAGACATCTTTATGCCTTTTTTTATACAAAACAGATAGTACCTGTCCCCAGAAATCATGACACGTGCCATTTTTCTTCTTACCTCGCATAAACATTTGTCTACATTTACATGTGTTCATTTACAGAGAAAATAAAACCCACAAGGTACAATGAATAATTGCCCACATATTTCATTGAAAATACCTAGGCATGGAAGTTAGAAATGCTTAGGATATATGTTAGTGTGGAATAGTTCTATTACTGCATATAATGGTAGATAACTTGTATGATACCATAGGCCGCTTTTTTCTCTCTTTATCACGTGGACTAAATGCTTGTGGGTTTTGGTTTTGGTTACAGCTTGGCATTCCCAATTCTAGACTGCGGTATTTTCTAATTGCAAAGCTTCACCAAGAACCGTTTTTCTTTCAAGCTTCTGGTCAGGTGAGTCTGTTAGTGCTTTGTTCCATGGAGACTGAGCGTTAAATTTTCAGATTAGCTGTGTGTGTTGATGAATGGAAAAAGGACTAAGTGGTATCAACAAATTCTGTCTCTTTTTTTTCAGTCAGGATATTGAGTTTTCTAAGGATTGAAATGCATGCTAGTGGCTTAGATGGCTTTAAACAGTTGGGGAACAGTGGCTGATAGTGGCTAGAAAACAATACATTCTGCTGCCTTTTCTACGCCCTTCTAAAGGCAGTTATTTCCAGTTATTCCTGACATCATTGCTGGTAGGTCAGCAAAACTTGATGCTAACATTTTTTGAAGTCTTTGTGAAAATAACATTGGATGGCTACTTGCTTTATTCTGAGCATCTCTGAAAGAATTGTACTCACTGCAGAGCCTGCTGTGATGTTGTTTGTCAACTGCAGTTCTTTTTTTTTTTTTTCCCCTCACAATTTGGTCCTAGATTTTGACAAGATTCCCAGATCAGGATGTAGAAGACTCATTTGAGGACAAAGTTGCTGGCAAAGTGGGTGGAGCTGGTTCTTCCTTGTCTTCTGAAGAAAAGAATCTGGATCCAAACATTGATCCTGATTCCAGTAGCAAGAAGAGTTTACCGAAAGGGGCTTTTCTTTTTAAGCTAGAAACAGTAGAAGAAATGGAAAGGAAACATTGTCAGGACAATGATTCCTCTATTCAAATGCTGAAGGATTTCTTGGAAGAGGAAAATGAAGAAATGAGTCAGTATTTTTTACCACCGAAGTCCTTACTGCGCTATGCTTTCCTATTAGACATTGTTAAGCCCACCTGCCGACGATCCACATGCTTTACTAAAGGGTAAGTTGCAAAGAAAACATTCTGTTGAATCATGTCCTGAAAGTTTGTGTTTTTACTTGTGTACTGTAAAAACAAGAAGAGCCATTTCATCAAAAAAGACACAGGCCTCTGAAAAAAAAAATCCCCTTATATTGTATGCATCCAGGTCCAGTGACATGCCAGCATGAGAATCTGTCTGGCAGAACATCATGTGCCCACTCCAAAAAGGCCTTCACAAAAGACAGTGCCATTTGTTGTTGACCTTCAGAGAAGCTTAATTACCCTGCGGAAATATGGTTCCAATAGGCTGGTATAGGACTGATTCATTAATGAATTTTTTATATTGCTCTATGAAGTTACAGACTGTCATGCATGACAAATCCATTCCTCATTAAAACTGTCTCCACTGTACATTTTATTGATTTCTTGGATTTTTCAACTGTGTAAGTCAGGATAGTTGTAGATTGGCCAAGTCATAAAACCAGTTAGGTTGCTGCATTTCAAATTGTGTTTGATGGAGCAAAACATCAGTGCTTTTCTGTCTAGAAGTTTTCTGATTTGGACGTCACAATTTTAAGTTCGACTGCTGGAGGTTGCTGAGTATTCTGAAACCCCACAGACAACTGGTCACGAGCTTTTCCACTGAGTGCATTTTAATTGGAAAATGCCTGTTGGAGTCTGGAAGGTTGTGGGAAATGTTAATATTGGTGAATTTCTCAAATTCAATTTTTTTTATTCTTCTAAATTCTCAGAATGTTCCAACAAAGCGAATTAGTTTGATTTATTTTTTTTCCTGTTAGTAGAAATTAGACTTCCAGATTGACAGAGTTCCTGCAGATTTTGTGATTTCAACTTCTTGACAATAAGAAAGCTGAGAAGAGAATTTCAAACATTCAAAATTTGTGCAACAGAAAGGCATTCCCCCAGCTCTCATAGACACACAATTTTTTGCCCTTGCTCTTTTGATTTGTGGCAGAGTCAGCATCTCATGGGATCTATTTCTTAACTAGTACAGTCAAAAAAAATGATAGATCAGAACAATCTCTTACCTATCTCACATGTGCCTGAAGTGTCATCAAAAATAAATGGGCCACTTGTGGTTTTGCTAGAATATGTGATGGTAGTTTGTGGCCATGAAAATCACACTGAAGGAGCTTCCTGAGTAGTTACTATAAAGTCTTTATATATAGTGGTGGGAAATCTGATATGGGACATGATTGTTGCCCTTCTGCTGATGTGGAAGGAGCCAGGCCAGATAACTGTGGTAGTTCTTGATTCAAAACGTAGCAATCTGATTTACTGGTTTTGTTCCCTTTTGTAAGAGTCTTTGGGAAGGAAGGTTTCCAATGTGGTTCTCAAAGTGCTCATATCATTTACAGCTCTGCAGTAAGAGAAGGATTATAATTACATCTTGGGCTTCATCCAGGTCACTTTCTGAAGCCAAGAGTAAGTTGCTGCTGTATGCATTCTAGGATTTCTGTGTTTAAGTTTCTCTGAAGCACAAGATTTAGGAAGGTGGACCGTGAATGGAGGAGAACAGCACTCAGACTAGCACAGAGAATCCCCATGGTGAGATACCTGAAGACCAATCAGAACTGAGGGCAATTTTTCTTCCAGTCTCAAAGGTGATGATCAATATGACTTCTAAGGAGGGCAGCAGACAGGTATTTCCAGCAAGGTTTGTGTGATGAGGAAATCCAGGTATGCCTTTCCAGTCCTCCTTGCTAATTCAGGAGCCTGAAACACAGATACTTCATCAGTGTTTTTTGCCTTTCTGTCTTTGTCATACCAGTGTATCTTCTGAAAGGCTTTGGTGGAGTATAGGACAAAATGTAACGGCCTGTGATGCACAAGTGTTTGAGCAGACGATCCTGCGTTCCCTCCAACCTTGGACTCTTAGGCAGTTGGAAAGTGATTGCTGAGTTTCTTGAATCTACGAACACCGTGGTGTCTTGTAGGAGTGTGTTTGTAGTCATCAAGTTCTGAAAGGCAATTGTCCATTTTAAAGGACAGAGCAAATTAAAACTACTTTCTTTAGATACAGTCAGTCTGGACTTACTTACTGGACTTCTTGATATGCTATTGAGAAGAGAAGCAATACCTTCTAAAATAGTTTAATATAAGTTACAGAAACTTTCTCTAGCTCTGTGGAAATTACCTTTTTGTTAGTCATAATATAGGACACAATATACCCAGAAACAATATATGTATGTAATTAAAAGGGGTATTTTAAAGCTCACAGAAATAAAGGGGGGGGGAACCTTGAGTCAAATGAAAATTGGGGACTGTAATTTCTTAAGCCAACTTCTTTCATTATAACTGGTAATGAAATGTCAGAAAATCAATGCATCACTTTTTTACTGTGGCAAAAATTCCCATCTTTAATTCTGTTCTGAGGGTAGGAATATTAATTTTGCTGTAGTCAGCAGCTGCAATAATAATTAATAACAATCCAGCTAACATTGGCCATCTGCCCACATTTGTGTTAAAAACCCAGCCCCCAAACCACTTTTTCACCAACAGGATTTTTTTTTTTGGAGGAGTTCTGTACTGTAGTGTACTTAGTTAGACTAGGGTATTTTGTATAACATGGATCCTATTAAAAGATTCTTTTGCCCCCAATAAAACTGAAAATTGACTTTGAAATCTATTTATTTATTTATTTTGGCACAGAAATATTCATCAAGATGCCATAGAAGATGGTGGTCAGGATTTCTCAGTGTTCTGTGTGTTACAGTGTTAAACTTGTTGCGTTTTCAGAATGCAATTTACATCACACTTCAATTCCATATGTTTTTAATCTGTATCAGTGTTTAGTGCCTTTTGTTCTGATCCTAAGGAAGATTTGTGAGCACTTGTGATATTGGCAGAACTACTCAGAAGCTCCTCTGACTGAAGAAGAAATTCTCAGGATTGAGCCATGCTGGGTCATTGTGTCTGTGCCGAAGGGAGACTGTTCCGTTATTCACTGTGGAACTAGAAAGACTTGAAAGAGAAATTGTTCCAGGACCTTGGTTTAGAATGGGCCCCAAGTGGAGCAAAAGACCTTTATAACTGTCTTTACAGATGAGCAGGTAGAACTAGAGAATAGTATCTGTCAGGGGTTGCTGCAGCCCACATCCCTGTAATGTGGGGATGCATCTGAAGTTCGTCCAGTGTGCGAAAGTTGGCTTGACTCGGTCTCTTTCTGTTCAGGATGTTCAAACGCCATCACAGTTAGACTAGCAGAGCATGTTTCTGAAAGCCTGTCATTATGTTTAAATGATAGCCTGGAAGAGAGTACAGGGTAAACATGTTGTTATGCAATCAACCACAAAGCATCCAAAAAAGCTATCATATGGTTTTAGAATGTAAGTTTGCTTACTGTTTAGTTGGATTTAATTTTTTTTTGCCTTTTTTAATTTTCTTGCCTTTTCTTTCTTCTGCTGTGCATGGCCATCCCCCACCCCTTCCCTCTGTAGAAAATACACAAGCAGACAAAAGTTAAACCAGACCAAAACACTTTGTTCCTAATGGATTGATAGAAAAGCTGGTGGCTGACACTAATGGTCCTCCTTTGAATACGGAGAGCCAATGTGAACCCCTAGGACCATTTGGCCTTTAACACATTTTGCCTTAGTGTAGAATTGGTTTGTGCAATGGAAGTGGCCCTTTCTGATGATGCTATGCTTTAATTCCTTGTCCTTGCATAGTTGCCTAGTGGCCTTCTATAAAGGCATTAGTGCAGATAAATCTTTGTGCATTGATTGCGACTCATCCCTAGAGAGCACATTCAGAGGCTACTGCACTCCAAGGGTTAGCATTGTCAATAACAAGGCCTTTTGCTTTATCTGTCCAGGAGGCTATTTGTTAAGCAAAGGAACCTAAGTAACTTTCCTGCATACTTGCAGCTGTCAGTACTGTGAGGTCCAATGAAAATATTAATTTCAGATTGTTCTTGTTAAGGTACGGACACTATGTAGAAGGGACAGGCTCAGTTCTGCAGACAGCAGTAGATGTACAGGTAAGAATGTGTAGACTAATATATGAGTGACATATTTTAAAACATGTTTTTTCTGTCTTCTGCCTTGGTATTCCGAATATCGTAACAAAAAACCTAAAACTACATTTCATGGCAACTGAATTTCCATTTTACTTACTTTGTGTTTCTAAGCAACAGTTTATTTAAATCAAAATTATATGTGTGCCTCTGTGGAGAATATGAGTTGCTCTGTTTTCTGCAGTGTCACACAGAGGTTTCACAGGGATATATGAAAACATTGGAAATGACTAATACTATGGATAAACTGCAGCACAGTGTAGTGATTCTAGGGACATTTTTTGTGCAAATATTGTTAAATATTTAACATGTTTGAATTCCAAAACTATTATTTATCTGGGAATACACAGTATTTTGAAAAGTTCTACTGTTGATATTACGTTCACCATAGAGTGGTATTTTGGCATTGGGGAGGGTAAAAGTCGATGTATTGATGAATCATCATTCAAACATGTGTTTCACAAAGCCTGTATTGTACACAAGCACCTCCTCTTGCACTTCTATGCTGTTCACTAATATAATATTGCATTCTTCTTAGGCTTAGAAATGCTTCTTTGGAATTCAGGATAATCTCAAAGCAAATGTATTGAAACAGCTGCATCCCTACAGCTTAATTTGTGTGGATGGTTGGCTGTGGTGTTATATTAAGTCACTATCCTGTCATTAACAAATGTTTATAGTCCTTTGATTGCCTCATTAAGTATTGGTATAGCTTGTAAGGAGGAAGAAATAATGCCTGTGCTCATGGCAACATTGATTTCTTTCTTGCAAGTTCATGCGTTGAGATAATTGCTGTAAAAATACACCACCAATCATACTTTCAAGCAGAGCATACTATTGTCTTTGGCACTGTGATAAAGAAATATTCTGGTAAGATGAGAGTATTAAATTTTATGTATTCAGCCTGCATCAGTGATATCTGTTGTTTTGGATATTCGTAGCTTGAATCAGTGTTTAAGCACATTGAGGAGTTAGCAGAAGAAGAGAAGCTTCAGAAACTGTCAACACTAAAACTGAGGTACTTTACCCCAAGAGAAATAGCAAATCTTCATGGATTCCCTCCGGAGTTCGGTACGTGCTCCAAAGAACCCATTTCTACCTCATGCTTCAGAAATGCCAATGTATTCTTTTTACTGGGGACTAATCTGTGCTTTTTATTTTGCATTTGTTTTTGGACCGCTGAGTATGATTGATTCTTGTTATTTGGCTAACTCGGAATTTCTCTGAATTTCCACTAGTTGGGTTTTTAAAATATTTTATAAGAGCCAGCTTCTGTGGTTAGGTTTATCTTCATAAACTATTAAGAAAACTTATGGCATGAGAAATGCTCTATTACCGAACGGCAATGAAGGAATACCTTTGTTTAAAGTTGAAACTATTTACTCAGCAGCCAACATGGCTCACAACTGTGGTAAGTCAACATATCCTGCCAGTTTAGGAGGTCTGTTAGTGGTTCGCAGTGTTTGAGCTGCTTGCTTTCTCCCTTTCACACATTTGCAGCTGCTGACAGAAATGGAATTTCAGAAGATACAGATATTTCTTTGTTCAGGAGTAAGCAAACTCTTTAGTTAATGATCTTTTGAGTCATCTCTGTTTTGTAGAAAAGGCAGTCCTAGCCCTTGGTCAGTTAAGAAGAGGGAGTCAAGGAACAAGACTCAGCCATACCACTACATTGGACACAGGTCAACCAGAATTAAGCCTGAAATAAGTTGACCAGAGTTGCCTTTGTAAAGAGGGGCAGCCAAAAAGGCGTAGCTGTTATTACTTGCTAAGGAGCTTGGCCTGCTGCCATCACATCAGATCAATTGATTGTCTTTCAGCAACATAAGCATCTGTGGAGTAAGACACCACTGATCTTGAGTAATTTGTTATATTTTTCTTTGACTTCTTCAGTGACTTAGAGTTCTGAGGTGTACTAATAATTTTTAAACATTTATTTCTTTTGCAGTTTTAGTTGGGTTTATAATTTGTTATTTACAGTTATAGTCAAAATTACTACAGTTGAAGAACATAATCAGGGTTGAAAGGTCAAACATTAGATTTGCCAGCACTAAGCTTCCTTTTTTAAGAGTATTTGCAGGAGTGTGCTGTGTTGAGCTACATGCCAACATGCAGGTTTTTTCATAGCCTCTCTTCCTTAATATATATGTTCTTTTTGCAGACAGCCTTTTTCTTAGGACAGCTGTGTTCCATGTTGCTGTAGGCTAATGTAAAGAAATGAGCTAAACAGAGTTGGATTGGGCTTGTATAGGTTTATGATGCTGTTCTGGCTCCCTTTCTCTTTCCTTTTTTTGTTTTCTGTTTTTTTTTAAATACAGCTTGTATTCCAACTGTAAAATCAGTCTGCAACATCACCGAGAGGTGTGGTAGGTTAATATTGCTTGTATTCTGCAGAGGGAGAATGGAGACAATGGAGAAATTAATGCTTGAAAGAACTCCATTAATTTTGGGTGATTGGTTTGTGAAACCCTGATCTCTTTCAGAGTGATTGGAATGACACCATGCTTGCTCTGTTCAGAGCTCATCTTCAGGGACAGCCATGAGCTTCAGTACTCCTGCAAACCAGAACTGAACTCAAATACAAGTCAGGCTTCTGATTTGAGGAGCATCCAGGTCATCACCATCTATGAAGTGCTCATTTAGCAAACTTGTCTTTTGTCACCTGGGAACTGCAGAAGGAGGGACGGGGACAGATTCCACCCCTCAGAGGGCAGTACCCTTCTGCCTTAATCGTGGGAACTTCTTTACGGTTCTTATGGTTCCCTGCCTTGCTATACTACTTTTCCAGCTTCCACAACACGTGAGACAAGCCTCTCTCAACCGGTGTCTTCCTTTCACATTCGCAGGCAGACCAAGCTTTTCCCACCACACTGAGTCACAAGTCTGACATTTCTTTTGTTTGGGTTTAATCTAAGGCATTTCCCACTTTGTACTTAAAAAAGAAAGCATTACTCAGCTCTAGGCTGATTGAAATCTCTGGTGCATTTAGGTACCAGAATCTTAAGTTTCTCTTGAGGGATTGCAAGCTCTGGGGATTTTTGAAAGTTACTGTATTTATGGCTAGAGCAAAGGGTGTTTCCCTGACAGCGTTTCTCCTACATTCTGTTTCAAGTCATTCTTGTGAAGTGTGACATTTTCAGAGGGGGAATGTGCTATAAAATCTCTGCTCCCGTGCTCTGTAGTGACAGCAACATTTGGGCTGAAATATTCAACCACAGAAAGACTGGAGATGTACCCACTGCAAATATGGTGTTGGTCCAAAAAGCTAAAGGGTGAGAAAACTACAAGCTTAAAATGAAGTGAAGAGAGTGACAGGAAGCTTTGTGACAGATGCTGTTACTCTCTGCAGCTACATTATTATCAGAAGAAACATGATTATGTCTAAATGGTTCTGTATTTTAACAAATTGATGGCCTTTTCCTATATGAGAGATCCCGAGTCAAAGTCATTGTTCATTCTTAACAGACTTACTTGTGCTTTTGACATTTAAATGTATAAACAGTAATTGCATTATATGTCAATGAAATACTGCAGTCATTTGTCTAGGCTGCTACTGTGGGTCCCACAGCAATATCATTAGAAGTGATCAGAGCATTCCTGCACCTGTGACCTGCTTTCAAGAGGGTGATGTCAGGATGCCTTTTCCATTCTTCCTGTTAGTGATGTATGTAAGCTACCAGGAAACAAATGGCAGCCATGGAGAAAGCCACTGCAGTATGGTAGTGAGTGTGGCCAAGACTACAGTGAGTGGCACAGCAAGTGCCAGTGTACTATGAGTTGTTAAATGTCCTTCTGATGTAGGCTACTCTTAAGCCCAGAAGGTAAAAGGTTCAAGATAACATTAACAGGCAGCTGGAAGAGGGTTGGGATAAAGGAAACAGTGAACCCTGAAAATTAATTCAAGCTTTCAGTTGCTAAGAGGCAGGAGAAACTGCAATTTCCAGGATTCAGATAAAGTTCTTGGGCAATAAGGGCACGTGCATGTGTGTGTGTCTGCATAAATACATACTTATTTTTATACAGTCTTTTAAAATGTGTAGATTCTGTACTGTATTCAGTGATTTAATTTGAAAACTCCATCTAAGGAAGTGTGTGGAAGTGCAAGTGGTTGTTCTAAAGAGAGAACAGTTGCCCAAATGTGAGTGCCAGGAAGCTGGGCAGAGTGGATGGAGCTGGCAGAAGATGTGTTTACCAAAGCAGTCCAGATTTGAGGCATTAATAACTGGCAGAGAAAGATGGAACAGCTCCTCCCAGACACCTCCTCCTCAGCTTTCCACCCTTGGCTCAACAACTGTCCAATCATGTTCTCTCCTGAGCAATCCCTGGAAGAGGATTTTTCTGAAGTGCTGTGAAAACCATGGCTATCACTACTTGCACACACAGTGTGTTTATGCGTCAAAGCCAGTCTGGCTGGTGATGATGTTGGGCTCAACATCAACAAGGTTTTCTTCTTTTGGAATGATCAGATAATTGAATGTGATCAAGTTTCAGGAGCTTAGCAAATGACCTTAATGGTTGAATCACCACTACTGTTTGTCTTTCACTCAAGTAGAAGCAAATGCACTTCAGCTCACAGCAGGAATAAGCTAGGAGTGCAAGCCAGGACAGTTACAGCTGGGTAGATGGCTGTTGGCAACTTCATTCTCAAAAGCTTGATCACCTTGGTGTGCTCAATACACAGCACAGCCCTTTCACAATACCAGGAACAGTTTGATTTTTTCTGGGCCTCCCTTCTCTCTCCCAGTCCAGGCACTTAACCATGTGAAGGGAGTTTCAGATGCTGTCTGTATTTCTGAGTGCATTTGACAGGGTCAGCGTTGAATTACATGGAAAATTGTTCAGCTGCTTGATCACTCACCGAGTAAGCCCTGCACGTTGCCTAATCTGTACTGGTGGTATATTGCACCACGGGACTCATTTGTTTTGCCTCAGCTGGTCAGAGGGCCTCAGATTGGGAGCAGAATATAAAGCTTACTGAAAACCACAGTTTAGTCCATCTGCAGAACCATCACTTTCTTTCTGCCATGGCCACGTTCCTCTGTGGCTGTTCTCTAGAGCAGCAGTTGTGCTGTGGTTTAGGTGCTGCTGCTGCTCCTCCTTGAGACTGCTGGATGTTTTAAGCTGTATGAAATGAAGATCCATCAGCTTTAGTTACACAACAGAGCAATGTTTGGAGGCTTCTTGTTAAACTTTAGAGATGGCATTACTGCTGATGGAAGAACTGGTACACATCAGTGAACTAGTTGGGAATTATTTCTCTAACTTTGTGAATTTTAGGGGCGTGGGGGTGAACATGGCTGCAATCCATGAAAACTGCTTTAAGAACTGTACATTGAAAACTGGAGTAGACTAAAAGCTAGGAACATCCCTAGACTAATGGCATTGTACCATATGTTCTTGTTTTAGGCTTTCCTGATAAAGTAACAACAAAGCAATGCTACCGTCTTCTGGGAAACAGCCTCAATGTACACGTGGTGGCAAAGTTGATCTCCGTTCTACTTGCTTAGAAAATTCTACTCCATTCTACAGCTTAGAAGCTGAATCTGAGGAATACAGACTGGTGACAGAAAATACTTCACATCTCTGAAGAGAAAGCTGATGGCAGCTGAACAAAAATCATAGCTTACCGACTTACCTGTCCAGACGCTTTGCTGAACAATTCTAATATATTCTTAACACCATGTTTTTATTGTATATTTGTAGAGTAAATATACCATAAATGTACCATACATGTACCATTTGTACAGTAAAACACTGTAGAGGTGTTTTATGTAAATGGAAGTTGCCAGGACTTAATTGCTTTATTTAAATATCCTTTTTAGTTTGCAAAATGAAGAAGAGCAGCATTTACATACACCTCAATGAAAATGAATGATACTATTTTATCTTAAAACCATCTTCTCAGTACAGTATAAGAAGGCTGTAAATTTAAAAGCTGTTTTAATTAAGCACAGAAACCAAGTTCTACCTGTAGAATGTCTTCATCTGTAAATATCAATCTTAAAAGATTTGTTGTATATATAATCTGAAAATTTGTTTGTTTTTTTTTTTTAATAGCTAATTTAAAGTATAAAAGTCAGTATTTTGTATACAGTTTTTGAGAAGACACAGTGTCTTCCTTAGTTTATGGTTGTCTCATCCTCTCTGAATACCTGTAGGTTTCTGGAACCCAACTGTATCTGTCTGGAATCATTTGTTTAGGCACAGCTGAATAAAAATATTTCAAGATTATGACAACCCTGACAATAACTTGCCTGGTTTTGTTCTCACATTATTCACGGTAAGATCCCTTGCTCCTTACCAAAGACCTAGGCACAAAAGACAAAAACTGGAAGATGGGACGCAAAGAATAACAGGAAGGCCTTCCACAGGTACATCAGCCAGAAAAGGAATGTCAGAGAAAGCGTACTCCCCAGTGATGAGCAAAACTGGCAAGTTGGTAACAGCAGATGAGGAGAAGCCTTGAGGTGCTCAGTAATTTTTCTGCCTCAGTCTTCACTGGCACTCTGTCTTCCCATGCATCTCAAATGGATGCACCACAAGACTGGGGAAGCAAAGTCGCTCCCACTGTAAAAGAAGATCAGGTTTCTGACCACCTGAGGAACTTATGTATATAAGTCTGTGGGACCTAAAGAGGTACATCCCAGAGTTCTGAGGGAACTGGCTGATGTAGTTGCCAAACCCCTCTCCATGGTATTTGAAAAGTCCTGTCAGCCAGGTGAAGTCTCTGGTGACCGGAAGAAGGGAAACACTGCACCTGTTTTTGAAAAGGGCAGAAAGGAGGATCCTGGGAACTACCGACCTGTCAGCCTCACCTCCATGCCTGGGAACATCATGGAGCAGATCCTCCTAGAAGTTCAGAAGGCACATGGAGGACAGGGAGGGAATTCAAGAGGGCCAGCATGGCTTCACCAAGGGCAAGTCCTGCCTAAACAAACTAGTGGTTTATAATAGAGTGACTACATCAGTGGACAAAGGAAGAGCTACAGAGGTCATCTCTTTGGACTTCTTTAAGGCTTTTGACACAGTCCCCCACAACATCCTTCCCTCTGAATTAGAATGGTATGGACTTGATGGGTGGACTGTGTGGTGGATAAGGAACTGGTTGGATGGCCACCTCCAGAGGGTCAACAGCTCAATGTCCAGATGGAGAGTAGTGGCAACTGGTGTTCCTCAGGGGTCTGTACTGGGACCAATGCTGTTTAATATCTTCATCAGTGATATAGACAATTGGATCAAGGGCACCCTCAGCAAGTCTGCAGCTGACACCCAGCTGAGTGGTGCAGTTGATATGCCAGAATGGTAGGATGTCATCCAGAGGGACCTGGACAAGCTTGAGAAGTGGGCCCATGTGAACCTCATGAGGTTCAAGGCCAAGTGCAAGGTCTTGCACATGGTTTGGTGCAATCCCTGGTATCACTGCAGGCTGAAGAATGGTGGGATTGAGAGCAGCCCCACAGAGAAGGACTTGGGGGTGCTGATGGATGAAAAGCTGGACATGAGCTGGCAATGTGTGATCGCAGCCCAGAAAGCCAGCTGTATCCTGGGCTGAATCAAAAGATTTAAATTAGATATGAGGAAGACATTTTTCATGATGGGGGTGAGGGAACACTGGCACAGGTTGCCCAGAGATGTGGTAGGTGCCCCATGCTTGGACACGTTCAGGGTCAGGTTGGATGGGGCTCTGAGCAACCTGATCGATTTGAACATGTTGCTGCTCAGTGCAGGGGAGTTGAACTGGGTGATCTTTTAAGGTCCCTTACAACCCAAACTACTCTATGGTTCTTTGGTGAACTTAAAAGCTCCATGTTTAGGTTCCTGTAACATAAGAACTAAGGAAAAACTGTATGGGCTTCTAAAGGTTTCTTCACAAAACTTTATAATAGTGCTAGGATGAGGAGTGTGTGTTGGTGTGAGACCATTGCATACAGCCATCCAGCGTGCCATGGTTGTACACCATCTCATAGAGCTGCACTGAAGGGGGTTTTGAATCACCAGGTCTTGTGAGTTTAATATCCCTGAAACAATAGAGAAACTTATGGGGAAAACTGGAAGCCTTCTAAAGAAGCACAGGTTCCAGTTATTTTTCCTTGCAGAAAAATATATTATATTGGTGTCTAGAGAAAAAAAAACAAACCAGCTTGAGGGAGGAAAAAGAGAGATGATGCTTAGTAAGCATCCGTTTTGGGAGAGCTGGTGTTTCAAAAAAACCAGAAGGATTTCTTAGATTGATCAGAATTCCTGTGCACGGAAGCAGTAAGTTACCACAGACACTGTGAAGAACACTGTTCTGTGGTTTCTTTTTTTTCCTATGGGATGACAGGAACAGTCATGGTGTATTCTATCTAGACTTGGTAGTGCAGGAGAAACTAAAGAATACAGAGACCAGAGCTGCTATAGAGATACTGCAGCTATTCTTGTCTGCTGTATTCCTCTTTAATAAGAAAATAACTTTTTTTTGTAGTTTTGTGTTACTTCGTGACAGAATTCATCTTATGCTGACTCCTTACATATTTCTTCTTCAGTCTTGATCTGCATGCTGCTTCAGCCTGTCTTACTCTCCAAGAGCATGTGGGCTTCTTGGGCTGTTCCATCTATGAAAGAGAAGTGGAAAAGGATTCTCCTACGGAGATCTGCACTAGACTCTAGAGAAGGATGAAGGTGGCCTTTATCTTTACCTGGTCTCTGTAATGACAAAAAGTACTAGGCTAATGTTAAGCTGTGACTACCACTAAACTGCAAAGTGCAAGTGTGTTTTTGACAGTGTTATGAACTCTAGTTATAAGTTTACATCGTGGTTAGTTTGTAGATTTATCAGCCAGATCAATAACTAGTGGCTATATGGCCTTGTTCTTGGGAGAGAGGTGACAATATGAAGACCTGTTGCTATATAACATGATCCAGACATTGAAATGAAAACAAAGGAGATCAATTTTATGTGTAAATTGAGCTTTCTTTCTGCTAAACGATGTAAAGAGTCTGTCCGTTTTTCCTCATTATGATAAAATCTGGCAAAATACTACAATTAACAGTTTTCAATTCCTTAATCTGTAAACCATGTTTTAATGATTTATGTCACTTACAAGTAAGCAGTATTAAAGTGTAAGTTGAAAGTTATCTAGCTGCATTTAACACTGATACAGAGAAACAGCCTGTTACATATTGACAGGGAATTTTAATTCACTGTGATTGTGAAGACTGAAATTGTTTGCTAATCACAGCCGCGTCTGAAGATCTTTTGAAGGAAGAGATTTCAGAGTTGTAAATATATAATTGTGTATTTTACCCCTGCTTACTCTGTAATACCAGAGCACTAAATTAGTGACTGCTTCTTATCCTGTTTGTCATTAATAGACATGTTTACTGAGCTCTGCTGAGTTGCACCTGCTCGACCTGACTTGATGATAACAGTGCTTCCTTTTCCAAGCAGTCTCCTAATTCTAAGTGCTTTGCAGCCTGCATCAGAGCTGCACTTTGCAACTACAGCTTAGGCATTTTCACAGCACTGAAATGTGATTGCAAAAGCAGATGAAAGGTAAATGAGTGAAATCTGGAAGATAACTCTCTGTAAATACAAGGACCTTTCCGGAATCTGATTTTTGCTTTTGTAGCTCACTTATTCTCCACATGTAAACCACATTTCATCATCTGATTGAGAGGATGTGGTTGCATTCACTCAAACTTGAGAAGATCCACTGAGGAAAAGAATGCTGTTTTTGGTGATGTCATAATTATGCAGTAATTTGCTGGTTGCCTTACAGAATGTCTTACCTACTTAAGCTTATTTTTATCTAAATTAATCTAGGGATTCCCTATACTCATGAAAAACCATCTGTAGCAGTGAAGTTACTAAAATACCATTTGTTTAACACAGAGGGTTGGAATATTTTTTGGTGTGTGAACTCAACATTTTCTAGTGGAGGTGCATCCCTCCATTCAGTGAATGTAAGTCTCCTGCTCACCAGGCTGGAAAACCACTATCGTGTCTTAAACTTAGTCATGGATAAGCCCATTTTGTTATCTGAAGAGATATCTCAATAGGAATCTGATCAGGTCCAGTGCTTCAATGACTGTACAGTTCTGTTTTAGCAGTTGTCACACTTCTAAAATAAATCGAAAATTTAGCAAGTATTTTTTTACATCTCAAGGATGAGCTCTTAATTCTCACCTCACCCTTTGATCACTTTGTTCTATTTCCTTGCTATTCATACACTTAAAATTGGAATTCTTCTCAGAATTAGTATTTCTGAGTGGCATTTTGACTGACTAGTTTGATCTTACCATGTGGCATTACTCTTTCATTGTGTGTGTGCTGTAAGGTGAAGCATGGGGAAGAATTCAGGAGAAGACTGGAAAAGTTCATGGAAGAAAAAGCCTTTGAGAGTACTGAGTAAGTAGAGTGCTGGCTGAAGAAGTTTCTAAGTTACAAATAAGTGGAGGGCAAGAGAGTACCTAGAAGAGGTAGTGTATGTCCTTGTCTACCCTTCATTTCCAAACTCTCTGCTCTTGGTCACTGTTGGAGACAGGGTACTGACCTAGGTGGAACTTTTTCTAAGCCAGTATGACCACTCTTACTTATATTTGTATGGTGACAGAATGCCAATACTTGTAATCACAGCATCAATACACAGCAAATGATTTATGGACTTATCTCAAATCTAAGCCTCTCCATAAAGCCAATGGTGCAGAACAGAGCAAGTCTGAGGGAGGTTGTGCAGTCAGGTCCATTCATGGCTTTAGGGTTATTAGTAGAGAAGGGTGACTATGCAAATGGAAGCCCCTAAAAATAACTCTCATGTCCGTTAAAGCAATTGGAATGTGCTAAAATGAGTGGAATAATCAATAGAAAGGAACAAAGCCAATGCAACTGACTGGAAAATTTTCATGAACTTACTTTAAAAAAAAAAAGAGACAGGAAATAGGAAGCATCAAAGTGGTGGGTAATTTGTAGAAACAACGTATATAGGAAGAAGAATCAGACAGAGGAACCAAAATATGAGTCTTGTAATGAAACTAAAAAACTAATACATGTTATAGCTGCCTTCATTGTGGTAAAGGAAGGCAGGCAGAATTGGGACAGTAGATCAATTCCAGCTGAAGTAGCTAACTAAATCACAACTAATCTTTGTTGTTTGCTGTAAAAACCCTAGATTTCCTGCCCAGTTAGTTTTAACTTCATCAGCTGGTAACTTAGTAACTTCATCAACTATGTTGAGGGAGCAAAATCTTAAGCAGATGTCAGAGGGCAGTATGCTGAGAAGTAAAAAAAAGCCTTAAGGAGTGGTGTGGGAAATGGAGCCTTTCAGCTGCTGCAGCCATAAATCTCTCCAGACACAAGTATAAGAGAAGGATGGAAGTGATGATGGGTGTTATAGGTAAGGGACACAAAGGGGAACATTATTTTTCAGAGTCACCCCTGTTTGATGTAAACCTTGTGGTTGTTGATCCTCTGTATAGGGCTTAATAATTAGTGCTTGGTTGTCTCAGAGCTACAGGGACACACAGAAAGTGCTGAATTCGATACTGAGCATTGTTTACACCAGCAGTGTGCACATTTGTACCATGGAGGTCACAGCACTGCTTCATGTGTCATGTGCCACTTTTGAACATGCGTTTGAATTTTGGATGAGTATTATTAGAAAGAGGAAGGATGAAAGAGGATGCAGGGAGGTGAACATGGAAGTACTGGGAGACACAACCTCAGCTGAGGGGAACTCAGGTAAATGTGCATTAATCACGATTAAACCAGCAACAGGGCTGAATTTTTAATTACTTGCAAATGTTTGAGTTGTAACATTGAATAGCAGGGGTCTTTGTTGCATCTACAGAACAAAATAAAGGATTATTTTTTAGTCTTCCAGTAAAAAACTAGTCAGGTTGGGATTCATACCAATAGTTGCCCTTCCCCCATATGAGAAGGGAGCATTGTCACAGACTCATATCATGTCTCTGCATCTGAGTTGACTTCCTAGGTACAAATAATGCATATTGAATTTCTGGCCATAATCTGTGTCAACTCTTGTCTTCTACAGCAGCATCTTTGCATTGCACACACATACTTGGTGGAGAAGTAGAGAAATACAACCACTCTGCTTCACATAGCTACACAAGATGGTGGTAAACTGTGGTTGCTGCTTGTATGGCATCAACTTCAACCAGAATTAGAGGCAAATGCTCCATTACTGTGCACGACCTATACTCTTTAGAGATGTTTCCTCAGCCATAATATCAGTGAGACAATGAACAATGTGTTCCAGGAGGAGGGGTTTGTGCCAGCTCTCCTTGTTAGGAAGAACAGCCCATATTATTATACCAGACATTTGCAGGGTTTCCATTCTGATCTCCAAAACTGATGTCTCAATTCAGTATATTTCAGTAAGATGAAAAGGTGTAAACCCATTTTTCTCCTTAAGATGGTTTATAAATTTACCAGCTTGGCCAGTGTAAGATGCATTCAGTAGGAATAGAGAGTAAATGAACTATAGTCTGGAAGATCTGTTGAAATGGAAAACGGTGCATCATGCAAGGTTTAGATGGATGTCCAGAGCTCTCTTTCCATCCTACAATCAGCATTTAGTCAAAGTCACCTGATTGTCAGGTCAATCATTTTCTAAGTTGTAAAGCCTGCATGAAGAGAAGGTGAAAAGGGTTATTTCTTTTTCCTCCTTGCATTAGCAGCTTTCTCCCCAGCATCTGCTGTTTATTGCTCATTGGTCATTTGGTATATTGGAGGTAATTAGCTGGAAATGAGAAGCTTGAATCAAAGATTGACAGGCAGCAGAGAGGGGCAATGCATACTCTGTATGCAAAAGAAATGGTAGAGAAAAGGAAAGATTTTGTGGGTCACAGGTGAAGTCCAGACTGCAAACTGTCAGCACACAATGGACTTTGTGCAAGAAACCCCCTGACGTTTGCACACATACAACCAGTCTGCTAAGAAGCGCAGGTTTAGTTGGGCCATAAGTTCTTCAAGTTGACACCCAACTGACAGTAGACTCAGTAGACTGTTAAAACAAACAGCAAAACAAAAGAAAAAGCACAAAATACCTCAGGCAGACATCAGAAATGACATGAAGAATGTTAGTGCACACTAGTTAATGGCCAATACCAGGATACCCAGAGGCAGAAGGTGTCCTGTTGACTAGACAGAATGGATAATTTATCTATGCTGTATTTGTGAACAGAGGTTTCAGAGCAAAGAACAGAATAGGCTGTAGAAAAAGGTGTGAGAACAGGTCTTCAGGTGGTGTAGAAGGTCATAACTCATTTGGATTGGATGGAGTACTGGCAGTTTTCAACAACTGACAATATAAGTCTGTATTTTTGTGTAAACACTATCCCCTATGATAATAAAGGACAACACATCAGGATTTCTCTTGGTGTTCCTGTGTTCTGGTTCTCCTGGAGGCCACGGGCTGCTGCAGAGCAGGTGAATATCCATAGAGCTGAGCTGCTGCTACTGCACCAATAGGCATATGTGATAGGCTGTGTCCCATGGGTTCAGGAGGAACTTCACCTCTGCCCTTCCAGACCTCTAGGCAGCAACAATAACTATTTAGTTACCTGCATCACAAGCTGTGTGAACACAAGAAAGATGGCCAGCAGGCTCACACTGTTCTGGATTCTGAGATAAGTTTCTAAAATCACAGATAATAAAAAGTAATAAAAATCTTTTTTTTTTTTAATGCAAAGAACAGAAAATATCAGAGGTGGTGGATGTAGCTGATATAATCACAGACATTAGAGTTATTTATGGTAAAGGATCGAGTTATTATCTGTGGCAGCACCACAAACATTATCTGTCTGGCTTTGCACTCATTTTCACAGTCCACCTCTGTCTGTCTTTGAGGTGATGTTAATATTTTTTGTTATCACATGCTATTTTTTTCCAGCGTGCTTTGACCTCACAACATTTCTGTTTGTGAAAGCTGTGGAGTTCATTTAATCCCCAAGCTCCAGGGCATGTCCCACAGATCTGTGGTACATCTGTAGGTGACAAGTGCAAACTGGAGCAGAAAGGAAGGCTGAGCAGGGTTAGGAATGCAGAATCTCCATAGCCTCCAGAAAGGTCTGGTGCTTAAAGGAGCAGTGTATGATGGCTACTGTTACCTTCAAGCAAGAGCAGTTATAGCTGTTGCTGCTCTTCTCAGTAGAGTTTCAAAGTGTGAGGAACCCAGATGAGTTGTCTACTAAACAAAAAGGAAAATCAAAAAGAATGGTGCTGGGTCCAGAGGTTCAGGTAGCTCCTAGCATGAGGAAGGAAAAGATACAGGGAGAGGAAAGCATAGCAGGGTGTTGTGCAAGGGGAACAGAATATAGGGACTCTGGCAAAAGCAAAGGGGAAGGGGGACATGGGCTTTGTCATGGCTTCCAGCAGCAACAGCCTGGGCCTCATAGATGAGTACTGAGAAGCACATCATTGGCCACTTCTTTAGAAAAGGCTGTGAGATGCTGCTGAAAGAGGAAAATGGGGTCAAGATTCAAATTTTGTCTCTCAGAACATATTTGTTTGCCTTTTTTTGTTGTTTTTAAGTTACTTTTGAGCCTCCTTTGAACTCTTCCTTGGTCTTCTGCATTTTCTATGGCTGGCCCTGAATTTGGGAGTCCTAGTGTGTGCAGTGAAGACAGCCTACACATACCAAACAAAATACAGTCCCCCCGGTGTGTGATCGTCTCCCCAGCATCTGGGGACTGAGTCATCCTTGAGTCAGAGCAACCATATTTGGATAAAATCGTATTTTGCTGTTGTAATCCATGGGACGCTGTTTGGCACTGCTAACTTGTGTCATCTGTCCCATAAATCACTTGCTGGAAGATTCTCTTTCAATACAAGTATTCCTTGCCAGCCACTGTAGGTTTTATATGTGGGGTTTGGTTATTGTTTTTTTTTTTTGGTAACAATCTACACCCTTTAGTGCTGCCAAATAGCAATTCCTTTGCCCGTGTGGTACAGCATGTGGGGAAAGTGAGCCATTCCTGCAGGAGCCAGCCGTGGGTTACAAAGTGCTCAGCTGTATAAAGGTCACAGACGTAATGATAAAGCACAGACCGATTGCAAGTAATGATCTTTCAAAGCTCCTGAAACCAAAAGTCAAAAAGAGAAAAATGGATGTAGTGTCTGGAGGATTTGCATGCTGTCAATCTTCAATTCAGACACCTGAGATGATTACAGGGCTGGAACACCTCCCCTATGAGGACAGGCTGAGAGTTGGATTGTTCAGCTTGGAGAAGTGGAGGCTCCAGGGAGACCTTACTGTGGCCTGTCAGTACTGAAAAGGGGGGCTGTAAGAAAGATGGGGACAGTTCTTTTACTGCGGTCTGTTGTGCCAGGACAAGGGCTAGTGGTTTTAAACTAAAAGAGGGTAGACTTAGCCTGGATATAAGGAAGAAATTCTTTACTGTGAGGGTGGTAAGACACTGGAACAGATTACCTAGAAAAGTTTTAAATGCCCCCTTCTTAGAAGTGTTCAAGGCCAGGTTGGAAGAGGCTCTGAGCAACCTGATTTAGTGGAAGTTGTCCCTGCTCATGGCAGGGGGGTTGGGACTAGAGGATCTGTAAGTTCCCTTTCAACCCAAACCATTCTATAGATCTATGGTTTATTTATTTATCTCAACATAGATAAATAAATAATAAAGTTCTTGCAAGACAAGACAGCAGAATGGGCACTTTGTGAATAAAGAGCTGTGTGAGAGCAAAGGGCACCTGGGCTCACAACAGTACAATTAAGCACTGGTGGTTTCACTTCAAACGCAGGACAGCTGGAGGACAGCAATGCTTTGGGCAGCCCCTGCTCCTGGGCTTTTAGTTGCATTATTGCTACTTACTGGATTATGCTGTGAATCAAACCAGTATGGAAAAAAGAGGCAGAAAAGAACCATTTACGATGAGCAGTAAGTACCGTTGTTTGCAAATGCATTTGTTCGTATGGTGCCTTCTAATTTCCAATAATGGGAACAGAATGGCTTTGCTGCAGCTCTTTTTTACATACTTTTTGGCAAATATGTGTAACTAAGTGATCTCTTTGTTTTTTCTGTAATACAACAGGCCTCGCTTGTCCTCAGAGCAGGGTAACTTAGTGTTCCATGCTGGCTCCAGCAAAAATATTGAATTTAGAACTGGACCACTGGGGAAAATAAAAATTAATGAAGAAGACCTTGCAGAACTTTTTAGTCAGGTGATATAGTTACTTTTCCTTAATATGTTTGCATTTTCAGTTTTGCATGTTAATAGTTTAATTGTCTTCAGAACTTGTCTTGGCAAATGTTTGGTGCATTTTGTGTGATTGTTATATTATCTATGTCAGCACTCCAATATGAATGTAAGCTATCATAGCCTTGTAAAGTAATCATGCTATTGGAGAAAATAATTAAAATATGAAATTGTGTGTGTAACAGAGCACTCTGCATTTAAGTGGACTTTATAATAGTAAAAATAAGTAAGAATGAAACTTTCCTAAACTTTTGACCAAGCCAAGCTTCCTTCACATTATCTCTGCTATTTAAATTTAGGTGAAAGAAAATAATGCAGAGATTCAAGAACTTAAAAAAGCCAGTGGTGCATCTCAGAATGTGTCCCAGCAGGTTGCTCTGCTAACCTCCAAGGTGAGCCATACCCTTGTGTTATCCTCCTCCAGTATTCACAGTTTTCTGTTCCTCAGATTAGCATTGTTACCTGATTCATTTTAGTATTTCTGGACTCCAATTCAGGCAATGGGGGCAGAGTCCATATTTAACATCAGCTCAGAGTGTATGTTTAATGTTGAGATATTTATTCAGTAACACTGGAGATAATGGAAATATTCCTGTAAATATCCCATAATTTCACTATACTAGGATGCTTCTTTTGTTCACTGACAACATCTCTATGGACTATGTCCTCTAATATTTACAGAAGTAAAATCCCACTAAATTCAGGAAATGGACCATATATGTTCTTACAGTTGTTACACAGACATTCCATTCCATAGGTGAAAAGGGCTATAGGGGTTTGTAGTGGCAAGGAATGACTTATGCAGTATTTTTTTCTACTGGAATATTCATATTCTCAACATTGAGCACCTGAAAACATCTTCACAGCACTGAGTCTTGCTTTTCTGGAGCCAGACTGGAACATATTTAAGCTATTATTTCCTGTACAGCTTAAACCACCAAAATCTCAATGAATGGGGCCTGATTTGAACCCGATTGTGACCTGGTTTCATACACCAGCTATTCTCTTTTCTCAAAAGAAAGTGTTTTGTTAGCCTACAAGCATCCAGCACATACCTCTGTGGTCACCCGTATACCAAGCGTAATGTAATTTGCATTTCTCTTGCAGATCGTGAGTCTTGACAGCAAAGTTCAAAGCTTAGAGCAGGTGAGTAAATGGGAACTAGAAATGAAAAAGATGAAAACCCAGCCCCATGTAAGTAAAGTGAGGTTGCAATGATTAAATAGCTACATGATTTCTTTCCTCTCATGCATTACTCAGGAAAACTTTTTTTGGTAACAGGAGCTAAAAAAAAACCAGCCAAGATTTGTGGAGGAGGTGAAACGCCTTCTTACAAAATATAAACTGTGTAGGAGCCTGCATTCCTTAAAGGAAAAACAGTTGTAGACTCAAAAACAACTAGATACCAAGAAGAAATAAACTCTTCCTTCACTGGTCTATCAAGAAAAAGACTGGAGAATTCTAACCGGATTTTATATTGTACTGGAAATAGCTAATTTTCAACTGGCACCTGCTTCTCCACGGAGCTTGTGACAAGGCACAGCCACAGCTGCCAGTAAAAGCAGTTGTCAGCTGAGTCACCCGTGGAATCAAGAAGACAAGATAACCCTCCATCTAGAGTCACAGTCTGCTGCTGAAGAACAGTCTCTATTAACATTTACATCTTACTTCTTTTCTCATCCTAGTGCTTGCAGCCAGCCACCCCTCTGTGAGACCAATTAGTCACTAGTTTGCACAGAACTAAGTGAAACAGCTCAAAACCTTTACAAACCCACCTTTCTCAAAAGAAAATAATAAAATAATAAAAAAAAAAGGAGGAGGAACCCAAGAAAGAATGAAAAATAAAAAAAACAAACCCAAAACCCAAACAAACCGGTTTGTCTTAAAAATAAATGCTAATGGAACACCAAATAAGCAGGGACCTCATTTTGTTCTCTTTCCTGGTTTTCAGGCTATCCAGAGGAAAGCCTGCAGTAGTAACCCCTGTAAGAACTCAGGGACCTGTGTAAACTCACTGGATGGTTTCTTTTGCCTCTGTCCCAGCAACTGGCAGGTGAGTCTTTAACCTCTTTGAGTACGGAGCATGTATTTTAACTAAAGACACACCTGGCTTAGTGTAATTGTGATGAAGTGTAGCATTTTGAGATTGTTGAGGACAGAGTGAGATTTACTGAACAGCAAAGCAGCAGTATCACATTCATCGTTTGGCTGAAGGGCAGCACATTTGCTTCTCAGCAATATTAATATATACAAAACAAAAAAAAAAAAAGGAAACCTAAACCATTGGGCCAGACCCCTCACTGTTACGTGCAGGTGATGGCCCACGAAGTGCAGTTCCCACAGCAAAAGAATTAGTTTCTGGTTTTTGCTGAGCAGTGAACTGAACTGCATGCCCTTGCTGTTAATCATATGCAAGGATAGAGGGACAATGTGGGAGGGGAAGGAGAGGTATTCAAGCTCAAATGTATAAGACAAATGGTGTGTATAAGTAATCGATCCCATTCTGAGTTTGTTAAATCCAAAGGCTTTACTGGCCAAGGATTTAATGATGCTGTTACGTGCACTAAAGATGGAAAAATTATATCTTCTTCTCAAAGGCTCTCGACTTGAAAGTTGTCCAGGCAAGATCTGGGTCAAAATTGAGGTGCTTTCAGTGTTAATAAAACAGCATCTCCTAATAGAAACAGTTTGAAAGAAATTTTTCTGAGCCTTTTGCTAGCAAGTTGGGAAGTAGAGAGGATGAAAGGACTATGCTGTCCATATGCTTTCTACAAACATCTGAAATATTTTATCCCCAGTCTGACTGATAACCAGGGTCACCGAAACACAGCTGAAGAATAGTTCTGTTGTAATGTTTTATAAGGGAAGCTGTGTTGATAGTAGCTCATGTTTTGTGTATTTTTGGGAACTATATTAAACACTGGCTCCGTGGTTTGCTTAGTTTCTCAGTTATTTGGAAAATAAACTGGTTTTCCATTTCATCTCAGGGCCTCCTGTGTTCAGTGGATGTTAATGAATGCCAGATTTATGCTGGAACAGCGTTAGGCTGCCAAAACGGAGCCACTTGTGTGAACACACCAGGCAGCTACAGGTAACTTTTCAAAGTTAGACACAAGAATCCTATGTAATATACTCTGCTATTTTTGTATCCCCTATCACAGCTGCAGCACAAGTTCTAAAAATAATTCTGCTTAGTATCTATGCGCTATAATTCCTCGCAGTCCAAGAGAATATAAAATCCTTAACACACTCTTTACCAAGCCCACTGCAGACACAGAAGGCCTTCCAAAGCCATTGCCACAAGAAGCACATCAAGAACCATATACAATCACACAGCCATGCTGGGGAAGAAGGCTGCACATCGGACACGAGCTCCAGTGATTCATTCCTCTGTTGTAGGTGCAGATGCTTTACTGCAAGCTTACTGCACCCTGGGATGTAGATGGGGTGGTGAGATGCAGCATGCTGGTCTGTAACCAGCACTTGACAACATGCCCACCCAGCACAGCCGCGTTACCACCTACCCCTTGAGCCCAAAGGGAGTGAGTAGATGGAGGTGAACAGCTTTGGCCCAGCAAAGTCTTTGAGGATTTTGGAAACCTCCTGAATATAGGGGCACCCTTGATCATCGGCAGGCCCAGCACACTGCATAACTCTGAGAAATGCCTTCACCCCCTGCAGAAATAACGGCACTGCTGAGGCTGCAGCAGAGCAAGCAATGCACAGAGCTGCCAGGCAGAAAGGCAGGAGAAATGCTGTCTGCAGCCAGCTGGCCAGGAGGCTGCCTGGGCTGCCTCTCTGTAGGCCCCCGTAGCCATGAGGTCCCTGGAGTGTATCCTTCTCTAGCTGTGCCCAGCTCTGTAGGAAACATGCTCTTGTTTACAGGCCAAGCCAGCCTGAACGTTCTGTGTCTTATTTTCCAAAATGTCAAGTAATCTGGTAAATAAATAACTTTCAGTTATAATACAAAGCTGTCCCTGTGCAATGGGAACCAGCAGGCTGGAGAGCATGCCATGGCTTTCTGCAAAGCATTTTGTCTCCTGCTTCAGCATGAAAACCTTATCCCCCACAAATATTTACTTGGCATAACACTGGCTTATAGTGCTTTGTCAGTTCTTGGAAGAACATCACAAAAGGGAAGTTCTGCAGTGCTCCTCACACTTCAGCATTAACACAGGAGCCTGATGAGGTGTAACTGGCACATGATGCTTTCTGACAGCTTTTCTGTGATTTTAAAGGATGTTTCTAGCTCGCCTGTAGCTGTCCCCAGCACAGACATTTGTCAAAGAAATGACACACAAAGCAGCCTGCCTTTACTTGTTTCTTACTGTGTTGAGAGATGCAGTGTACAGGTGTGTGACTAAATTAAGTTTTGAGAGAAGAAACGCACTGCCTTTCTCACAAGTGTTGTCATTGTGTTAGTAAAGTCATGATTCCTGTGAGTTTCTTCCCCAATGTATTTCTTGCCCTCCTTGCTGAATCACTGATTCCTGAAATGATCTAAGACCTCTTCGTAAATCATTCAGATCTTAATATTAGTTCTTTTGGATTATGCCCTCGGGATTATTGAGGGCATTGGGGTCCTTTCCCCAACTTCATTGTACTGTCTTCGCAGTCTCCCTTCACATACTGTCTGAATGTTGTCTTAGTATTCCCCAGATGCTAAATCCACCCCCAGGTAGAGCGTGACATGGCTCTTTCCAAACTGTGAGAACATTGCTGCTAGTTTTTCTGGGTTGCAACAACCCATGTCACCCCTCTCCTCTGGTGTGGTTATATTCACCAGTGTGGACTGTGGGTGAAGAAAACAGTGATATTTAACTCCCCATAGCCCCCAGTGATAACACCAGGTAGAGACAGAGCAGTGCTGCATCGGTTGCTGTGAAATGGAGCATAATGCAATCTTTACTCCCTGTTCAGATTCTTTGCCTGTAATTTGGGAAAGCACTAAAGTATGAGGAAAAAGAGTAGGTGTTTAGGAAATACCTTCCCGAATCAGGACCTTAATGGGACATCGCGTTAGTTGGATAAAAGGCCCTGAGATTCCCCAAGTCCATCAGACTTTTGTGTCAGAGCCAAAACAATGGGCACCTCATGACAACGTGCCGTCAGCGATGGGAGAGAACCAGGGCAGTGCTGGGCAGCAGTGCATCACAATTTGGCTGAAGCTCCTTGCAGCATGACCTACTTCTTGAAGCTGTTCTCTGAGCAACTTCGGATGGGTAGCAGATTAATCTTTGCCAGACTAGGCAGAAGACAGTGCCATTGTCCTCCTCTGGAGCTGGTCAGGTTGCTTTGCTGTATCCTGTGGAGTGGAACATAAGGCTCAGAGTGTACTTTGAACATACAAAGGTGATCTGGTTCCCTGACCTGTTGCCTCTGTGCTCACCCAGGTTGAGCTACTGCACTGGCAAGATAGTGTTGGTCTATCTGCCCTGTCTTACAATAATGAACATGCTGTCTTGCAGCACTCTAGACTGCAGTTAAGTATTAAGCTGTTGTAGGTTTTTTAAGCCTGAGTTCATCCAGGTTGCTTGTCCTGAGTGCCGTGGTTAGTTACCTGCAATTGGCTTATCAAACTGCTATTTCAGCTGAGCATGTGACACCCTGGCAAGGACAGCAGTGATAAATTGCTCCAAGGTCCAGATCAGCTGCACTGGGAAAGCCTGATTCAAATTCTGCAGATAAATGCTTTTACAGGGCAGTTTTCACTAGCCACCCAAAAAGCAATTCAACGGGAGTGTGTACCTGCCATGTCTCTGTGAGGAGCAGTCATCAGCAGACACTGCAGCACAGAACTTGCATCCAAATAAGTGCCTCAGTCATTTTAATAAAAAGCTAGTGAACTGATAGGCAGCCTTCTGTAGCTTGAGGTCCCTTTCAGCTGTATTTCAGAGCCTCAGATTTGGTCCATGTGGAAATAAAGGGTCAGAGAAAAGGGAAACCTTACCTGATGGCTTAGAAATTCCCAATTTCAATTCCACAGTGTATGCACAGTGCTATGACTATAGTGTGCCCTATAAATAGCAGTACAATGCAGCTGGCAGCCTACAAGCTATATACACCCTGTGGAATCCTTCCCTTCAGCCTGCTGCTTTGTTCTTGCCACCCCATCAGCCCCAAATTCCTCCTCGTGCCAGCCATACTCACCCAAAAGCTGGGCTGCTGCTGAGACAGCATCTGCTGTTTCTGCACATCATTTGGGGGACTTGGCATCATATGAGGGTCATTAGCTGAAACACCAGGTTTAGGAGCTCTCTGACTGCAGTAGACATTTCCAGGCTCGTGCACTGTTGAAACTTCATGTTAAACATTTCTTTTTTTCTGAATTTGCACTTATGAATCCACTAGAAGTCTGTGGATTCTTCCATAGGGCCAGGCAGTCATGGATATGCACAAGTCCCACCTGGTTCTTGAGCCTCTGCTGGAACAGCAGCCTTGTCTCTGTGCATGATTATTAATGGGTTGTCAGTATAGCTGAACAGATGGATTTTATAAGGAACATCACATAAAGAGTGGGGAATGACCCGCCTCTATGGCAATATGTGGTATTTAACAGATATATAAAAACAACATCTTGCTTTTTCTGTTTGCTTTCACATTTAGCTGCTCCTGTACTCCAGAAACCTACGGGCCTCACTGTGCCTCAAAGTTTGATGACTGCCAGAGAGGATCTGAGACACTCTGCGGGCATGGCACCTGCGTAGATGAAGACAGGGATCAGCCCGACAAGGTAAGGAGCAACGTCTAAGTCTCATTATACAGCACAGCATGAACAAGCACCAAGTAATGCTGATGAGCACGAAACGATGTAGCACACTGCTGCTGAAAAACAGCAAGAAATGCCACTGTACAACACAACCCAACCTCTCTGTGGTCCCAAGGACAGCAGAAAGAACTGGAAATGCCTTGTGTCTTAGTAAGAGGTAGTTGCAGTATCAGATCTACTACTACACCAGAGGGAACTTAGGAATATTCTTTGAAAGTCAAAATGTTATTTGAGGCATGGTATGCTTACTGTTCATTATTTGGGGAGTTATAAGTTGCTAGAATATTTTCTTACTTAAATGATTAAGAGGGACAAACATCACAAATCTTGTTTTTCCTGGACAAAAGTATACTTGTGGAACATTATTGTCAGTGGCCTGGGAGCTGCCAGGGCTGTATAGTGCTGGGTGACTGCTGCTCATCTTTGGTGCTCCTCACTGGGAGCTGGACTCTGACTCCAGGCCCAAGCTTTCCAAACATCTGTACTGGGTGGATGCTAGCATGCACTTGAACAGTCTTCTGGAGCAAGCCAGTGCATTCTTTTGGGGACACAATCTGGGCACAGGGTGTTCACTCCAAAGGGACATATGGAACATTCCAGTTTTGATTCCTTTCATTCAGAGCAGCTCTCCAAAACTACCCTGACAAGCCTGTGCTCCTAAACACCCATGTACAGCTTAACACCCAGACACACCACATATTCTTCACGCTATGCTATAATCTCTTTGCTGAATTTGTAAAGGTTTTCACAACTCATTTCTTGTGGAGAAAGCTTTTCAAATGGCTTCAGTGTTGGCTTAACAGTGTCTGCTCCTGTGACAGTCAACAATAAAGCTCCCATTAGCTTTAATTGGACCAAAGCTAGAAAAATGCTGAAATCTGGCCATTAGTAAAGTTTACTAGGGAGAAAACTGCTGTCCTCAAAGAAAATGTATATTTGCAGTTTAATGGCAGCACTGCACATTGCACAGATTGCTGAACAGTTTGCTTAAATGAAAACAGGCAAGCTGATTTCAGGTTGCTTACACTGATCTGTTTACCTTTGTTACAAAGCAAGTTGATGACTTTTAATTATGTGTATGTACAGCTCATAATTGCTGTTCATCTTCTCTGGGAGCCTTGGGGTGAATTACAGGTTTCTTTTGTGAACATGATGAATGAGCCTGTTGTTCCTTCCGTAATCTAAATAGGTAAATTCAGAGGAATAAACAGACTGAGAAAACTACTGAAGCAACTTGTAAAGCATAATGTGCAAACCATGTAATGCTCTGAAAGCTTTCTTGCTATAGTTAAAAAGACATTTGATAAAATTAACTTCTCCTCTCTTTTCTTGATTGTTCTGTCTTAAATATGGAACGTGATGTTTGCTGTGGCAGCCCAAGTACCGCTGTATCTGTGACACTGGCTGGATGTCCCCTCCTGGCAGCCCTGCCTGCAGTGCTGATATAGATGAATGCAGCTTCTCTGAGCACCCGTGTTCACAGAACCCACTTGTGCAGTGCCACAACACACAAGGCTCCTACTCATGTGATCCCTGCCCCACAGGTATCACGTTCTTCCACACTCTCAGGTGGGAGGGGTTGGCAGCAGGTTAATGAAGTGAAATTCAAAAGTCATATTTTTCTTCTGTATGAAAGGATCTGGTCAAAGAAGAAAATGAAAAGGCCAGGGATTTTCTATTTTAATGTCTTTCTTATGCTTCTTTTTAGGCTGGCAAGGAAATGGCCATAGTTGCCAAGACATTGATGAATGCCAAAATAGTAACGGAGGCTGCTCAACAGCACCGATGGTTCAGTGTATCAACACAATGGGATCCTTCCGCTGTGGGATCTGTCCACCAGGTAAAATGGAAGGGTTTTTTTTTTTGATAAAACTATGGGAAGGCTTAAAAGGCAAAGATTAAAGACATCCAAGCCTTCAACTTAAGAAGCCAAAGATTGATTTCATATAAAGAAGTATCACAAACACAAAACAATACTGTAATATAGAATGCAGAGTCCAAGTATATTCAAAATGCTTCAGCTATTAATGAATATTTTGTAGAGTAGGTCTCTAATGTTGGTCCTCTAAAATGTTTCTCTTTTAGTATGTAGTCCTTTTTTGTTAGGGACGTGATTTGACAAAGTACTTTATAAAATCTTTAATGGAAAAAAAAAGGAATGTGTAATTATGATAGTAATTACATTGTCTGTATTAACTGAAAGAGCATCCTCATTGTCTGTATTAACTGAAAGAGCATCCTGTGTGCTGTAAATCAGCTTTATTGTCTGTCTTAAAAAAAAGCCTTGTTAATTGTCACGCTCTGAATGCTGTCTACGAAGGCAGTGTTTCCATTGCAGTACAGGTCAAGCAGTGGAAGTCATGACTTAACGTCTTTGTGATTTGTGGTTTATGATTTAAAATACTTTATAAATGCAAGCTATCAATACAGGAAATCCTAGAAGGAAAAAGTGTTTCTAATTGACCTTTCAATTACTCTTTAAATGGCAATAGGCCGCAGGTAGTGAGGTCTCAGTTACTGAGAGCTGAAGGGTTATCACCATGCTGGACACATGGCCTCAGACAAGGTTTCATGTAGTGCAGCGAACCTCAGGTCTGGCCATGCAGAGTTGTGATGCAGTGTTTTGGTCCTGCTGAGTCTCCTAAAAGGAGCTGGATGTGTGTTTGAGACCCAAGGGCAGCTCTGGCATGCAGTGGAAAGCCTGAAAGTGGTTGATGCTAGCTGGGTGCAGACACGAAAGGAGGGCAGCACATGGTGGCTGACAGAGTTGAGCTTCTGTGGCCTTACTGACCTCACTATATTTAACTAGCACTAATATACCTTTTTTTCTAAAACCATGGGAGGATTTAGTTACAATCAGAATCCATCCCTGCAATGTAGGAACTGCAGTAAGTATAACAGGTTTTACTTTGGAGGCTATCTCAACTTTTTCTTAATTGCAGAAGACTGTAATTTTACACCATAAATTAATCTTTCTCTCACCAGGTGACTGTTTTGCTGTCAATTTTCAGAGAATGTATTTTGCTAAGGTCTAACTGAGATTTGCCTCTGAACAGGTTATGAAGGAGATGGACAAACATGTACCCAGGTTGATATCTGCTCAATAAATAATGGAGGGTGCCATCCTTCAGCTACTTGTACCTCAGCTCCAGGTAGATGATCTCTCATGGACTGTAATACCAGTGTGACTCTCAAGGAGGGTTTGTTTAGGCTGAATCCACTTTGAAGCAACATATTCAGATTACAGCCCATTCTCTACAGTCAGTTTTGCCTCACCCAAAGAAGTTCACAGGCATGTTGAAGACAGCACAAACACTGACAGAAATAGATTTAGGCTCCACCAGACCAGATTTCATCATAAAAATGTGAAGATCTTCACCATTTTGCTTTGATGTGGTTTCCTAATTTCAATTGCTGTTACTATTCTTCTCATTTCCACAAATACCCTTTGATTACTGCCACCACTTTCCACAAGGTGACCTTGGACTCTCAGGTACCCATAGCAAAGCCATGCTAGGGATCTTTCCATAGTCAAACTGGACACTGACCAGGGAATGTGCCAAAAGATCAAATAAATTAGTTATATAAAGGCTCTGCTTCAAAACGTCAAGGACCTTTACTGTCACCGGTGGTGTCATTGTAACAAGGACTGAATTGCTTTCTGTATCTTGTCTCATCTCCCAAGGTCCAATGCCATTTTGCTCCTGCAAATCTGGGTACACTGGAAGTGGATATGGGCCGAATGGGTGCTCTCCTCTCAGTGATATCTGTCAGCTGCAAAACCCTTGTGCAAATGGCCAGTGCTTGGTAAGTGCTGGGCTCCTGGCAGGGAAGTGATAGTTACGGCGTTATAACCAGTAACGCCAGGGAGACTGGTGAGACTGAAAGCTGAGTGCAGACATACTAAAGGCAACGAGGCAAGGCCAGTCAGGAGTGGGAGATCAGTGGATATATCTGGGGAAAACAAAGTGAGTTTCATGGCACATAAGCCATTTCTTTGTGTTTGAAGTGGAGGCAGCAATCTTGGCATTAGTAACTTGAGAGGTAGTAGCTGGTACCACAGGCTGGCAATGAGAAGCTGGTGCTGGTGAGGTAGAACTGATGAATGGCTCTCCTTGGTGGGACAGGAAAGCAATAACCTTGGATCATGGAGGAATTACACATGATAACAAAACCAGTACCTCTGCCGACCTTCAGACTGCTAATATCCAGTACAGTCAGTTATGAGTCTGATCCTGTGAGAGCTCCTCTGGAGTCTGTTCATATGGATATGGAAAGGGTGCTTCATGGGAGTGTTTTGTATTCCTGATGGTATCCGAGTGGTTTGGACCTTTTCTGATTGGTGGTGTGAATTCATTCTCTTTGTCTACGTGGACACGGTGAAGGCCTTCTGAGTTCCTCAGTGGGGTGTGCTGTGCTCAGGAAAGTCCACGCTGCAGACCTAGGGATTTTGATTATTCCATTGTGGAGGATATTTATGATGATGATTTTGGAGAAATGTTCACAAATGGTAAATCTGTTGTTCCTGCAGAGTCTCTTCCCACTTGTCCACAGTGATCTGTGGATATCCTCCTTTTGATGACCCTGGGAGGCTGAGGGGAAAAGCAACATACAATATGGATTTGGTAGTGTGAGGTTAACAGTTGAATTTTATGATCTTAAGGGGCTTTTTTAACCTAAATACTCCAGTGATATGTTACCTTTCCCATTTTCTATGTGAAAAGAGATGATCCCCTCACGTCCACTTCACCCCTTACCAGCATTCCTCACTCTCTCTTCTGTAGGTACCTATTGTTTTTTCATTCAGATATTTAAAGGGCCTTTTGTTCCCAGATCTCAGGTACTTTTTCTGACTATTTAGAAACTATTTATTTTAGTCAGCCTACTAAAAGATATGATATCTTCCCCTGAGCATATCCTAACATGCAACCGTAAGTAATCATGGCTACAAACTACTACATAAAGATAATAGCACCGTCAGATACTTCAGGTATGGGACTACAGAAGCATCTAATAAAATAGAGGAACAGCAGAGCTATATTTGGCCAATATAATGACAGATGAAATGTGATGCTAATTAAATATCAGGCAATGCAAATCAGAAAACATCTTTTTGCCTTCTAAAGCAGCGTTCAGAGCCCTAAAGTACACGTCAAAATCCTCTTCCATCATACCTAAAATCTCTTTTCAGGACACAGAGGACATGAACAGAGAATGCAAAAGGAAATAAAGAATATAACACATTGACTATATGTCATCAAAGATGAGACTCTTACCATGTACCTTCGAATACCATGTTCTGCCTTATCTGTAAAAATCGTGTCTATAAAACAAGATATATAAGGAAAGAGGGCATAGGAAATTAAAACAGAAATATGGAAAGACTTGATTATAAGGAGAAGTAGTAAAGGCTGAGACAAGAGAAATGGAAAAGAGACGTACAGAATAAGGAATAACACAGAGAAGGCAAGGAAATTTTTCCCATTTAACATCCCTCAGGACGAAAAGGAAAGTTAACAGCCCACGTAACTGCACTGCAGACTTTCCACAGAACAGGCTTGAGAGAAATGATTTATAAGCCACTGTTATCTTGACTTGCTAGTTATAAGGTTTAGATAATATGACTGACTTGTTTCTAGGGTGATCATTTTAAAGCCAAGCAAACAGTTTTCTAGATGGCTAAATAAAAACCAATTTTGACTTTTTAGGAAGTAATTTGCAAGAGTCCTGCAAAGAAATAACAGAAAAAGCAAAGAACTAGATAACCTTGATTGGGCCTTGGGTTTATTTTGGTACTCACCAGTGACCATCAAGGCCATTAAATTCCAAAGGTTTTATTGCTTTGCTCTGATATCACCACGTAAGTGTAAATATCAGTCTTTCCTCCGACTACATTGATTCCTTTAGGTGATCCATGCATTTTTATTGCATTTACTTATACCCATAGGCAATGATCTCCGGATATTTCTGCCTGTGTGATGCGGGCTGGACAGGCCCGAATTGTACAGAGAACGTTGATGAATGCATCAGCAACCCGTGCCAGAACGGGGGGACCTGCACTGATGGAGTCAACAGCTACTCCTGTGAGTGCACCAGTGCCTGGACAGGACCACAGTGCCAGACTGCCCAGCAAGGTACGGCCAGGACCCCAGGAGAAATGGGCCACCAGGGTCCATTGAGTAGATACCTGGTGTATATGATTAATATGTGAAAAAGAACCAAATAATGATGGAAAAAACCCAGCACTCTTCTCAGTGGATTGCAGGTCCCAGTCCAAGTCACAGTTTTCCATGAGTTTTGTTTATAGCTGCTTTGTTTAGCAGTAGAAGCATAACATTGAAGTTGATCTGCCTGACTGGCTGTGACTAGACAGACACCAGACATCCTAAAAATGAGATCTCTTGTTCCTGAAAAAGTGGTCTGGAGCTGATTGGGAAAGAAGATCCAATGTAAGGAGAACAGATTTACAAGAGAATATGTTATTATATCTCATTTGTGCACCCTATTTCATTTGTTGTGAAGCTGAGAGGTCCTGACATTTTTAGTCAAGACAAAAAGCCGGGAATAGTTTCCAAAAAGAAACTTAATGGAAGAAACGTTGTCCATGAAAATGGGGGACTCTAAGTTTTACTGAGTGACTGCAAGGTCCTGCCTTTAACATTTCTTCTTAATAACACTTTTTCTGTTTTGGGGGAATTTTTTTTTGCTATTAATTTTAATTAAACAATATGAGGATAGCATTCCAGTGAGTGTCCCTGTGGTAACCATCTGTCAGATGGCTCATATTTATTGCAGGTTGCTGTGAAGAAACCAGATTAACTTTTCACAGAATACAGAATGTAAATGTTTCACTGACCCCTGTGAAATCTGCTCTATTTTAGAGCTACTTCAAACTCTTTCCTATTTTCCTTAAATATCTAACTAGTAATGTTTTATTATTAATGTGGAAAAAAAATAAAAGTAACTATTCATAAAAGAAGGGATAGAAACCCAGTTTTTATCCAGTGAGAAATTATAATGTATCAACTTTTGTTTTAATTCTTAATTAAGGGAAAAATAATACATTTTATGACAAGTGAATTCTGAATCTGGCTGAGAAATGGTGTGATGTTTTGGTCACTTCATAGTCTGTTCACCATTCCTTGAAACAAAATATTTACTTTCAGTTTGCTGAGAATAGAGTATTTCTTTAGTATCAGTTCAGTGTTAAGCTACAGCTTCTTGTTGTACACTGTGGCTCTATGGGCACTGTATTTTGGGTGCTTTCTGTAGCTGTTTGAGATTCCCAGTTCACAACTCCTGACTGCAGTGTATCATGAGATGTATTATCAGGCCCAGAAATCTGACCAAAAAGAGTAAATAGGACAATAGAACACCTAAAAGATAACTTATATCATGCACCACTACTAAGAAAAAAATAATGATATACTGTTCGCTTCAAAATCTTATTTCATTGTAGGTGAAAAATGTAAAGATTCAATCTGGAGGCAGCCTTTTGGAAACAAACTACTTTATGAACAGTTTCCTGAAATAGAATCAACGCCTTTTGGCAGCATCCACATATTCCATCTGAAAAGCTTTGTTCTTTTTCCAGTAACTACCTTTCTCTAGGGGACTAATTTTGCTAATTTTTTGAGAAGTCATTCCACTTTAGAGGAAAGCCTAAAGAATCTTTTATAGAAGTATCTTTCACCCTTGTCTTAAATGTTTGCAAAGTGAAAACTATGCAAGAAAGTTAGGATCTGTTTAAGTCTGTACAGTGATAACACGAATTAAGCAATTTAATTTGCTCTCTCTTTCTGCAGCTTGTGGAGGATATCTCTCAGGCTCCAGGGGGACTTTCAGGTACCCGAACAACCCAAACAGCCAGCGGTACAACAGCGGGGTTAGCTGCGCTTGGGTTGTTTATACTAATCCCAACAAGGTAAAAGAGAGTTCAGGTTAAAGAAACCCTTCCTCTGCAGAAAACCTCAGCTTATCAGTGCAAACATTTCATGCCACGTGTTCCAATACTGTGATCCAATCCCCTCAAAAGAAATAGTTTTTCAAAAAGACAAAGTTTCAGATCCTTACAAGTCTTAAGGCTCCTAAGCCTAAGAATTTGCCTGTGTTACACATTCAGGTTTTTTCCTACCCAGCTGAGGGTTAGAATTTATCCACCTACCACTAGCTAGAGAAGGTGCCTGTGTTACATTGCTTTAGAATGTGATCTATGAACAGCTGCATGAGAAAAGCTCTGCTCTGATGGGCTCCACAGTCGGTCTGTGAACTAAGTGACCCCAGAACAATTTCATGTTTCTGATTTCTGAGCACCAGAAATGTGGAATGCTGCATTCTTGTTGTTAATGGCTTTGTGTAATAAGAACATCTGAATTTTTTTAAGGATTAATTTTTAAATGTTGCACAAAAATGCATATTCTGATTCTGATCTGCAACTAACAACTCTGATTGAATTATAAATAGCATTTACTTCGCCCTTTAGCATGGGTTTTCTTACTTGGGACCTAAATATTTGATCTATTTTTGACATTTCATGGAATGAATTAAGTAGTTTTATAAACCAGTGGTTGCTAGTAGTTTATACAGCATTATATAAATGTATGTGATATATCCTCAGCTTTAAACCTGAGAGCCTCTACTGTCTTCAGCAGAGATAGATTAAAGTACAGCAGTGAGGAATCTGAACATGCATAAAGCTGTGTATGTTACTAAATATCTGGAGTGGGCTTATGAGACACTGATTTTATATGTACAAAACCAGATCATATAGTTTTTTTTAACTCCCATGACAATAGTTTCAACCATATCAAGGATGAGAAATGTTAATTATCTGATGAGAAAACTGCCATGGGGAACCTGGAATGGCGTATTTTATGCTGTATTTCGAGCCTTTCACATGGCTCAAAATATATACATATATATTTCACATATGCAACAACTGCAGGCAAATGGTCTCAACTATTAGTTTATAAAAATAATGCTCTTTCCAGGCAACTTCCCTGTCCTCATTATTTCCTATTTATCTTCTGTCTTTTCTTTTGACTCTTGAGATGCTCTGACATCTTATTCCGTCCTGCAACTTTAAAGGAAATGTAACAATGGCTCCAAACTCATAGATTCTCACAGTTGCATGAACAAATACATCTGCTCTATGCAGAGTTACAGCATAAACACTGTCTCAACAGATGGAAAAAAAAAAGATTTCTTATATTGCTACTTCCTTTTAGATCTTGCGTATTACTTTCCCATTCTTCCAACTGGAGACAAATGACTGTAACTCCGACTTCCTTCAAATCCATGATGGGCCTTCAGCGTCAGCGTATATGCTGGGAAAATACTGTGGCTCCTCCCCTCCTGAAGAGCTTTTAAGTTCCCACAACTCCTTGTATTTTTGGTTCTACTCAAGCCACACCATTACAACTGGAAGCTTTTCTGTTCAGTGGGAATCTCGTGATCCTGGTAAGTTTGATGAGGTGTCACATAATTAAGAATTTTCATGGTTTTGGAGCAAAATGAATGACATTTCCTTTGATTAGAAACATTAGGAACATTAGGACAGTATTTTACTAGGGAGTGAGGCTGAAATGTAGACATATACATAATTAAAAAATATGTAAACTCCAGCTTTAGGCCTCTGCATGAAGAACCTTCTGCTGATTATTAAGGATCATTTATATGTCCTGTGAGGAATCATCCAAAGAGCATATGTTCCTGGAGATGCTGTTCTTTTTTCTCACAAAAGTACCTAGTACTTTGAGCAGGCAAGCTACCCTTTTTGGCCACTAACAGTTTACAAGAGGTTGAAAAGGCTGAATCATGCTTTCCAGACATGATAAATTGTTGGAAATTTGATTTTAATTTATCTGTGAAGTTTTTGGTATGATTCGCTGTACATTTCTGACTGAATTCTTGGTAACGTCACTTGTGTGATTCTTCCAGGAGGCCTGGCTGTGTATTTCTAGAGATAAACCCCAAATCATCTTGTGCAACATCAAGCCCACTTCAGTGTTCTGTGTATTGTCTAGAAACAAAATGATGCAATGGGTTGTGTCTTGAAAGAATCGCAAAGCATAAAAAGTATAGAAAAATCATCGGGGAAATGGTTTATTTATTTACATAAATATTTATTTAAATGCTTTAAATGTGATTTTTGGTGTGTTGGGTTACATTATTAGATATATAATTACCAATTGATGAATATGAATACTGAAGAGTGAAAACAGATCTTTTTTTGGGTTTAAAAAAAGCAAAGAGGGAGAGGTTTAGATGTGACTAAATGAGCTATTCCTTAGGTATAACATGCAAGTTAACCGTAAAACTCCCAATTGTTATACTGAGAGGGATGAGGTTTTTTACTACAGGTATAAAAACCAACTTTCTCTGTGATTAACATTTTCTTAAAAATAAAAAACACTCTTGTGTGTGGAGAGTATTTACGAAGTACAGAAATTCAGATCAGTTTTGTAAGTCCAATCCAAAACACAGTGCCTTTTGATCATTCTAAAGATATTTTCATCATAAATCGGAAAGAATATTTCTTTTACTGTGCAAATCAGGAAATATTTGGAGTTCTGCTTTTATAATTGAATTGAAGAATTAATTGTAAAATTTAAAGAAAGAAGTAACTTGTTGGTTTGTTTGGCTTGCTCTTTGTTTTTGAATTTATTACAGATCTCAAAGTGGTACCTAGTTTTGACACTACAGGAGAAATCATTTTCCTATCTGACACGTAGTATTAAAGACTGTGTTCTTTCATGTTCCTTTTCTGTTAGAATGTGGTGGTGAGCTGACGGGTACTTACGGCTCGATAAGTTCTCCAGGATACCCTGGTAAATATCCTGTAAACAGAGACTGTTTCTGGACCATCTCAACCAGTCCTGGCCTCCTCATCACATTTGCTTTTGGCACGCTAAGCCTAGAACACCATGAAAATTGCAGTTATGACCATTTAGAGGTAAAGTTTAATTGTGGATTATGACAACATTTTATGGCTATGTTATTGCAAAACAAGGTATTTCAAAACTTTTTGTACATACAGAAGGGAACTGTCTGAAAATCAAATCCTGGGTTGAAATGCTCATTTGTACTTACTTATTCCAGCCATCAGTGCACCCTCAGATACAGGCAGTATAACAGAAAGAGGTTGATATTCTACTCCAGTGAAGTCAGTGGAAGTTTTGTGACTAAAGAGGATGGGATTCGGGCTGAATACGTTGTGGGGAGCTTACACTTTCTTAAAGTTCAGTCTCCAAACTCCTTGTCGAATGTCAACCCACAGAGAATCAGCTTAAGAAAAACTATTAGGGAATGGGATCTAAGGTTAATAGATTTGTATTATGTAGTACAGTCCAAGACTTGATGTGTGAGCTTAGAATATTTTCTCAAGTGCAAAATAATGGTTGCAGAATTCGCCAATACCCAGTTATGGAAAGGAGAAGATGGTTTGGAATACCATGTTCTCCAAAACTGTGCAATGCAGAACATGATCTCAGGAAAACAGTTCAACAGTAGATCTCCTAATGTTTTCTTTCTCTTTCATACAACCCTTAACGACTGTCCTAGGAGCACAATCACAGCTGTGCTGGTGGGTCTGTTTCTTGGCTCTTGTGTGTTTGGAGGAAGCTTCCTATGAGCTTTCCCTCCACCCACCAGCTAAAACATCTGCTGGGAGTCCCCAGATAACTTTAAGAGTATTGGTACTGTTCACAGTTGGCACACATCTAATATTCCTAAACACTGATCTGTCATTCTGTATAGATTCGAGATGGTCTTCTTCCACAAGACCCTGTCCTTGGTAAATACTGTAGCACTGGATCTCCACCCCCACTCCAAACCACTGGTCCATATGCCTGGATTCACTTTCATTCTGATAACTTGATTACTGATAAAGGCTTCCACATCGTCTATACAACATCTCCAAGTAAGTAAAATTCAGCATTAAAGGTTGGTCTGTTACATTCTCAGCTGTAGCCAACAGCATACAAATGGATGCATTTAACACTTGTTACTTAATAATACAGAAAGCCTCTTTGATTGGCAGCCATCGTACAGAGGCAGCCTAAACAGAAAGAGTTACCATACTTGGGAGTATCTCAACTAATACATGTTGTTCTTAATATAGCAGATCCCAGTTGTGGAGGAAATTACACAGATAGTGAAGGGGTTATCACATCCCCTTTCTGGCCCAACCCTTATATCAACAACCGACAATGTATCTACATTATCAGACAGCCAGAGGATGAAAAAGTCTACCTCAACTTTACCCACATGGAACTGGAGAGCCACACTGGTTGTTCGTCGAATTATATTGAGGTGACTTCTCTTAAGCAGTTGATATGAAAGCGTGATTACATGTGTGTACAAACTTTTGTATGCCGCTTAATTTCTGTCCTAAGGGCCACTGCAGAAATAGGTGTTAATCAAAGGACTAAGTATACCAATTTATTAGGGTCCAAAAGTCACAGGGGCTAAAAGAGCAAAACTATGTGTTTGGAATGAAGCAAAGATAAGATAACAAGAAAGACTGTCTAGCTTAACACTAATTCTTAATTGGCTGTACATGATAAAGGTGGAGTTTGGACCATTGGTAAATGAATGCCAAATGTAAGAAAAATAGAAATCCTGCTGCAGCCACTAATGCAGCATTTTCTGGAGTCGTGATGTTATACTGAAAACCTATTTCTGGGGCAAAAAGGAAGTGCACCATATATATTTTCATATATATATGTGTGTGTGTAAAGCCAGGAGTTTATTGTTAGTATAACTGAAATCTTAGAAGTCTAATTCAGGAATCGTTACTAGTCTAAATCTAATTATTATAGAAAAATAATAGTACAGTTAGAATGCTTCTATATAGAAAATGTAATAATAGTAATACTAGAGCAATAATCTTGATGCTATCTAGGATCCACTGGAGATTATTTTTATGTTTGCTAAAGCACTTTTACACCTAACTATTTCTTTAGTAGTCTGCAGTTTTGTGTTACATCCAAATTTACTACTATATGGTGCCTTTTAGGTATGCTAGGTACCATTTCTTCATTTTCGTTGCTACTCCTAAACCCAGTTTTGTCCAGCTCCAGGTCTGCATTTCTTTAGCAGACCGCGGGTGAGGTTTGGCATGGTGCCATGGAGGCTTCCCAGAGGGGCCAAGCAGGGCCTGACCATCCGGGCCAGTCCTGCTGCCTTGGCCTGGAATTGAGACAGTCCCAGGCATCAAGCACCTCCCTAGGGATGGGGATGGGCCAAGGTCAGTCTGGGACATGGGCCTGGCTCTGCAGAGCTGGGCAGGGCACAGCTAGAGACCAGCCCCGCTGCCGTGTTGCTGGGGCAGGGACTGATGTCCTCAGGGGGCTGGCACAGGGTCCTGCACCACAGGCAGGGACTGGAGACCCCAGACAAGTCCGGTGAGTGCTGGTGCTGCCAGCAGGACCTGACAAGCTCTGTATGTTGGTGGCCCCTGCCCCTTCTGCTGTCACTCCATCCCTGTTCTCCTCTGCCCCACACCCCGACTCCCCGCGTCTCAAGGTGTCTGCTGTTGTACCCATCCTGTTTTTCTCCATGAAGTCCTAAGTACCTCCTCCTACGTGCAATGACTGCGGGGTACTGCTGTTTGTATAAAAGCCTGCCTGTTCCGCCCAGAGGGAAGCAGAGGGAGGAGGTGGAACCAGGGGGGCACGGGGACCCGGCTGTTTAGCGAAGGTGCCACCGCAGCGGAAGGCAGGAGGAGCAAGCCCTGCAGCCCCAGTGCAGAGCTGGGTCCTGTGCTGCCACCTACACAGTTACATGGCCATGGGGTTGGGTTTTGTGCTTAATCCCTTCTTGCCCAAACGAGGAATAGGACCCCGTGAGCTCCACGCCGTTAATCTGTTTTTAAAAGATGTTATTGTGCTGACATCGTTCCCTGCCCTTCTCCTCTAATTCAGAGACTTTGGTTGGAATGAAGTGTAATTAATTTCTGAAATGAGAGGGGAAGTGTGTTTAATGAAAACAGACAGCTTTTGTTTGTTTGGCCTGGTACTCCTCTTGCCTAATTGCTGGCAGAACAGCAGCTAGATTCACAGCAGCCAGAGAAACAAAACCATTTCTGTTGAACGCAATCAGTTTGTATTAGTTCAGCAAGGCATTTACCTCGCTGTTTGCTGATCAGTCACAAGCCATTCAGTTTCCCCGTGCTTCTGTCCTCTTCTTCTTGCCCTCTCTCTCAGTGGCTCAGCCCAGAGCAGAGAAACAGGACCAACATTTTCTGCCTGGGACAGTCGGTATGACTAAAGCACTGTGCTCTTTTATCAAGGCCTGATTTTCCACATACGCTTTTCTGAAGTGCTGTCTCAATGGGTTTTATAATGCAATTCAGCTAGAGAGGTAGCTTTTGGGTGTTTAAGTCACTTTAAGAGTCACTCTCTGACAATTGTTGCTTTGAAAAGGCACAGATTGTTCCCATGCCTGGTGATAGCAGGAAACGCACAGAGTTTCCACCGGGGCCAGAGACAGCTCACAGGCACCTGCTCAGGGAGGGATGTTTAGTCTCTCGCTGAGGAAGGAACAGCCTGGGACCAATAAGAAACTAGAGATGTTAAAATTTATTTATGTGCTACAGAGGTAAGGTGTTAGCCAAGGCAGCTCCTTTTCCTTGCCGTCCTTCTAACTGGCAATAGGAGACATTACCCGCATGGTTTAGAGAACCTGTCATTTTTATCACTACTCACTGGACTTTATAAACCAAAAATGTAAGGAGAATCAGCTCAAGGAAAAAAAAAAAGTAAACTCCTGTGAACTCTACTTCTGGAAATTTCCACTGCTGTCCAAAGATTTTTCTAAATATACTGGCACAGATTTTGATCTCAGATGCTCTGCTGTAAATCCAGAATAATTCTGTCACAATGCAAGTCCCAGGGAAATTAAAAAATACCATGTGTCAGAAAGCCACCTCACTGGCTGAAGATTGCCAAAGATGTTCAGGCAGGCCAGTCCCTGCCTGCTCAGCAGGACATTGACAAGGGTTCCCTGCCTTCTCTCCCAGGCCATGGGGGAATACAGCTGAGGAAAGAAAAGGTGATGAGAGGTGACTTGAAAGCTGGAAGTCCCTGCCAGTGATTTCACTGAAAACACTTTTTGAGGTCGTCAGCATATAGGTGCCTTTAAAAGTAGCTCTATGTGCATCAGCTACTACCACTTTTACAGCAGAAAAGAGCTGCTTTGTTTTCAGGAGAATCATTGGGAGAAAAATTGCAATTTTTGCCTGAGCAAATAGTAGAGGACCTGGTTTTGGACCTCAGCATGTTGACTGCCCTCTTGAAATGAGACAGGCACCTCAGAGGGTGTTCAGAACTCCTTGGCTATACCAGTGCTCTGCCTCATCCCCCGGATGTACCTATTCTTACTCATGGACTTGTGGGTTCAGAGCATGAAGCTTGGACCTATTTCCCTTCCCTTTTGATTATAAACCTTGATAATCAGGGTTTATAATCAACTGCTTCACATAAGAAGCACATTGCTTTGATTAGTAAGTTGATTGAGGTCAGTAGAGTGGCAGTGCAGAAGGTAAAAGGAAGTGATTCCCTGATACAGCTTCATTGTCATTATCATGCTTTGGACCTTTCAGATGAAGTAATGGAAAGACATCAGTAGACCTTTTTACTGCTTATGAGACTCAGAGTTGCATCTCCTGTTAGTTAGCTGTCTGTCTGCATTGGTGTATGGGGGTGATGGGACATGTGCCTGTTCTGGAGAAGTGCCTTTGAAAAATCGCTAGGAGCTTCATGGCCAGAGCAAGAAAATCACAAATACTCCCTTTTTTTCCCCAGCAGGTTTTAGTGCTGGCAAAATTTTCATAGCTGTCACTGGTGAGAACCTTACCTGTGTCTTCAGTACTGAAAGTCTCACTTTAAGAAGCATAGGCCCAAATTGTACTAAAGCTGTGGTTCATAGAGAAGATCTGTTCCATCCTAATGTCCTGTGACAGTAGCATGTGTGTGTCTTTCAGTGCTGATCATGCAGTCTTTCCTTTGAGTTCTCATAAATAATGTTTGTGGTAATTACTGTGATGGCTCTTTGCCCCTCTTATAAATAAGTAAAAATATTTACTCCTTTTGTTATTTAGCATCTCTTATGAGATTATAATTTTTTCCAGATACCAGATCCCAATGCTTTTATGATCTGATGATTTTTATTTTTACTTTTTTTTCCTTTTTGATTACTAGGTTCGAGATGGTGACAGTGAGATGTCTTCTCTTATTAACAAATTCTGTCACAGCACATTCATGTCTCCAATAACCTCCACCAGCAACAGTCTCTGGATCAAGTTCAAGTCTGATGTTTCTGTGCAGAGGGCTAGCTTCAGGGCCATTTATCACGTTGGTAAGAGGAACTGGTGACTTGCACAGTGATCTGATCTGTAATTTGGACACTTTCAGTCATTCCCATGCTATATTATCAATGGGTTTAAGACAAGCTTCAAAGGAAAGGAAAGAAAAAAATAGAGTCTATTTATTTATTTATTGCTACTTTTAGAAATGCTGAGATGATATCTACAGTAGGTTTGGTTCTGTCACTCCTAGCATGCTTGGAAATTCACCCCTCATTGCTTCTATTAATGCTAAATCACTTAGTGCTAACATACCAAAGATGATATATCTGTAATTCTACCTACATTTTTAGATTTCATTTTCCCTTTTATTTCTTGACCACCAATAAATCTTTTTTGTGTCTGTTGAAAAAAATAAATCAAATCCTCTAGTTTTCATAGGCACAGTTAGACTGATCTTCTGTATATACATGTTTATGCTACACATATAGCAATATGTTCTTTTAAAGACATTCTTAATACTTGGATGATCTGTAGTAGATGGTGTAAGAAGATTTTTAGGAGTGGCTTTCTTATAATCACATTATACATTCCTTGAAGCCATTCTTCACAAGCACTGATTCTTGATGTCTCTTGGCAGCCTGTGGAGGTTTCCTGTCTGGAGCAGGCACTATCCATTCCCCCTACTATCCCAGGATGTCACCTCACCCCAAGACCTGTGAGTGGATCATCTCCCAGACAGATAGCAAAGTGGTGATTCTTAACTTTATCGACTTTGACATTCGAAATACAACCACTTGTGACTCAGACTACGTTGAGGTAAAGAATAATACATGCACACTCTGAATACTAGATAGATTCTTATCTGTATGTTCCTTCTCATACTCCATTAAAGTAGAACTGCTTGACAAGCATGTCTTCCTTACAGCAGTTACAAAGGCTTTTCCAGGTTTATAATGGGATCCCAACCCTTTTCTTGGTTCCCAAAGATGATATGACCATTTTGATAATAAGAGATGAGTATCAGGTGTCTTTAAGTAGACAGATCTGATTTTGTAGGTTTATGTGCCATTTACTGTTGAGTGTGTAAGACCTCAGCTTTCCTTTGTCTGACACACTTTGGGTGGGAGAGTTCTCTGGCAGTCATAAGGTTGCATTGTATGTGCCTGTAGTAGCAACCATGCTGAAGAAAGGGTAGGGTTTGACTTACTAAGGATCTCTTTTATATGGTTCTTATGAATTTATTTATACTTAGAACTATAATATAACAGAAAATGATATGGGAAGTTTTGAAATACACTTTTCTTCAGGTCAGAGATGGCAACAACATAGACTCCCCTCTTTTGAAGAAATACTGCGGTACAGCTGTACCATCTAGAGTGCAGTCTACACAGAACTCTCTCTATATCAAATTCAGAGCTTCCTCTCTTACCAACCTTGGCTTCAGAGCTGAGTACTGGCCATTAGATACAGGTAAGGATTTTTTTGTTTGTTTTCTGTGTAGCATGTTGGGACTTTCCAAATTTTTCTGTACACTGAAAACTGCTAGCTGTCAAGTTTTATGATGGTGTAATGGGAGAAAAATTCTGAAAAGTAACCATTTTTATAAGTGTGTAATTTTTTAATAAGTATATCATTTAACTTGATGTTTTAAATCTCTACAGCATGTGGAGAGACTCTCACTGGACTGGAAGGAACAATTACAAGTCCTGGTCATCCAGATGTCTACCCACATGGTATTAACTGTACCTGGATTATCAACATTCAACCCGGCTACCTTATCCGCCTGACATTCACTTCATTTAACTTGGCATTTGATTATAGTTGCAGGAAAGATTATCTTGAAATATATGACAACAGCACTGTGCAAAAATTGGGAAGGTAAATATGTCCATTAGCTTACAGAGCTGAATTACTGGAGAATGAGCACTGTCCTGTAAAACTTGACATCCAGTTTGCTTCCTTAAATTTTGTGTATAGATTAATTTCTCTGCATTACAGAAACAGTAGTAGTAATTTCTCTGCCTAGGATAGTAAAGGCATCTTGCTTTTTTCAACCATGGAATTAGAAGCACATTTAATACATATGATAACGGGAGAAACTAACTTGTGGCAAAAGGACAGCTTCTTTTAAGGACAAGTTTCAGTAGCTGGCATTGTCTAGCTCCATTAATATTTTGATCTATGGTAAATAAGTTTAAAAGAATTAATATATATGTGCCCAGGAAAAGATGTGATTTGAAACACTTGGAGAAGTAAAAGAAAGCTTACTTAAAAGATTGTGCACTTGTATCTCAGCAAAAACTAAACCAAAATCTACATTTTATAGAATTTTGTTTTCACTTTCTCCTTATATGTGATTTTACCTTAGGAAAGAATCTTTTCTTTTTTTCCCTCTTCTACTCTTGGGGTATACATAGGGTTTTCTTGTCACCCTAGAATTCAAGAACATCTGAGCAACGTGGGAGCAGTATCCTGCAGCAGCTACAGTTTGTAAAGTAGTTGGCTGACATGGCAGTATTTTGAAAAATAAGGAGCAAATGATTCTCATAATGGAGAGTATTTTGCAACCTTTGTCTTCGGCCAGCCACTCTTAACTCCCACAAAGAACAGAATATGTTGTAGACACAGCACAGAATCATTTCAGTATGAATCTGACAACTTGTTGAACAGTTCCTTCCCTGACTTTGCCACGCAAGTTAGATTTGTACCCTTATGCATGCAGTGTGCTATTTAGTCTTACGATACCAGGTATACAGCTGGGATCCATATCATCCAAAGGAGAGGTTTGTGTATGTGAAGCTGTTCAAACTGCTCAGGAAAGCTGAATCCTCTTCCAGTAATACAGACACTTCATAAAGTAGTGCCATTCAATTTGAGACATCTTTTTGCTGCAGGTACTGTGGAAGATCAATTCCACCATCTCTCACTAGTGGTGGCAATATGATGATGTTGTACTTCGTGACCGATCACAGCATTGCATCTGAGGGCTTCTCAGCTAATTATATCTCCCTGGATGCATCAAAAGGTAATATATCAGTCTGTTCATTATGCAAATTAAATGTTTTCAGCTGTCACTGTAAATAACCACTACAAGAAACAGAAACATTATGTTCTGTGATAACAGAAGACTGCCTGGTGCCTGGTTTATGCCCTCTTATTTATCCTGCTTTATTTACAAGCTTCTTTCTCTCTAGGAAAGCAGAAAGCAATTTCTGTAAGCAGAACTGTTGTTTTCTTTAAGAAGTCAGTAAGAGCTGACATGACATAACTGCATGAATTATTTAGGAAAAGTATTTTCTGAATTTGATTTGTCCATTCAGCTGAGTATGTGTGATCTAGGAAGCTTAGCAGTCATGGGCAACTCACTGGAACAGGAGACTCAGATGTCATAAAAATTAATTTAGTCCCTATCCCCCCAATATTTATGATGAGCAGAGAAAGCTTGTATAGGATGAAATTTGTTAAAACAGCAATATAACCTGAAAGCATAAGCTGGGTTTTTTTTTTCATTATGACAGAATGCAACATTCCTGTCTCCAGAAGAGTTCAGTGCTCCTGTTATGCCTTAAATCTGTTCTTTAAGTATCTGCTTAAAGCCTTGACATACATCAGTGGGGTAGAGTAAATTCTACTGAAGAGACGAATGACAGTTGATTCTCTTAGTTCTCTAAAACAGAGAAAAATGAAGAAATCACTACAAATTCCAATTGATTTGAAGTTTTTCCAGTGTGGGGGCACATACATATTTTCAAACTATCCTGAAACCACCATATCTGATCCAGTGTTTGCACATTTCTCCAGCACTGACAGTGCTTTAGCAGTGACTGAGCTGCATTTGAAAATGCAGCTTCTTGTTGAAGTGACCGTAACTACCAGCTTAATAGACCCAAGAGACATGGGTCTGCTATTGCTCCCCTCACTACTAAACATAGATCTGTAGTAGAATAGGTTTTATGTCGGTAGAGGGACAAGTTCTACCTAGCAGGATTAAACTACAGAAGAGGCAGAGTGGGACAATGAAAAAAAAAAAGTAAAAATGACAGTACATTTATAACTTGGTTAATTGTGTGTCCATTGTTAACCAGTTTCTAGGTGTTTGTGTGTGAGTGCAGTCTATGAGAGATTTATTAGGTGAATACCAGAAATTCATAGGATTTATCTGTGCAGCCATAAACTACCAGTGGCTGCTCATTATTTGCTCTTAGTTTCTTTAATAATTTTCTTCTTCTGAATTTCTCCAACTTGTCAGCAAAATTTCCAGTCTCTAACTTGTGAAAAATAACTGCTTTCTTTGTGACAGCCTGGAAAATTTAGCCGTTCTTTAATCTCTCAAGCATGTGTGTGGGTGAGACCCGTACAGATTTTGTCAATGTGTTTTTATTTGCTACCAGGTAACTTACAAATCCAAAGAATCTATTTTCTCACCTACCTTCATTCATACTTGAGTTATCTGGCATGGAAACCAAAAAGCCAGGAAAACAATTAAGATTTTAAGAAAACTATTCCAAGGAGGAAATTAGAAAATAATAGGGCAAACCCCAAGTTCTACTCTTAAAAATCTTTCCAAGAAGGTCTCTATAGTTCAAAAACTGAATTCTTACTAGTGAGAAATTGTGAAATTATCAGTATTACAAATAAAGTCTTTTATGAGCCTGTTTTTGTTGATGCAAACTGTAACTTCTATAAATATGATTGTTGCTTGTTACAGTGATATTTTTTTATTTTACCTCAGGTTAATATTTCATGGTTGGATTTGATTCCTTCATAACTGTTCTTACTGCAGCTCTTCTCACAATTGATCGAGATCAAAATAGTCATTACTCAACATCAATCTATATTTCTGTCTCTATGTAACCCCATCTGTTTCTCTGGCTTCATCAGTTATTTCAGTGCTGTCCAGCTTCACTGCTCTGCCTGCTCTCTTCCATATTTCCCTCCTTTACCATCGCTATGGTGACTGGATTTCCTCACCTTTCATCCAAAGGTCTACTATATGCATCACGTGAGGTTCAAACTGCATCAGCACTCTTCCTGGAATGGTTTCAAACTATGCCTTAAAAATGCACGTCTGTTTTCTCTTCAATGCTATTAACAACTAGAAACTACATCAAAAGTTTATACAAAATTTGAACTATATATCTTCATCCAAACTCTAAGCAACAGGTATGATTTTCTTTTCCCATAATTACCCGAGATTATCCTTACTACTCTTTGGCTAAACTGGGCTAACTCATTTATTCTCACTCAGATCTAGAAATATGATCTCTAGAATAAATGGTTTTTTGTTTCAATCACTATATATATATATATATAGGTATAGGTATGGCAAAGTAGCAGATGACTACCAAAACTGACAGTAATAAACTTACAGAGAAGTTGAAACTGCAATGTTCTTTTTCCAGAGATTTGTTTCGTTTGGTCCCAGCACAAACATAGCAGTACTCTAAAGCTGTCATAAATACTGGACTGCTAATATTAATTTTTTTTATTAAGAATGAAGTGTTTTGAAGCTTCTGTGGCCTGAGAGAAGGCAACCACATGTGTGTCTGTGGATTTTGCTGTGAGGAGCAACTCCCCACTTCTCTGAAATCATATCAAGTTTAGTTTTCCCACTGTGAGATGTTTAGGCCTGATATTCATCTGATGTATATCCAGTTACACTAAGGTAGCAAATTGCTGAATATAAACATATCTGAGAGATTTACCAAAGCAATGGGGTTTTTTTTTCTTTACATCTGTGGCCTGTTTTCATTTCTTTGCCAAGGAAAATATGGTTCTAATAATGTTTCTTGTGCAGTAAGAATCTTTCATATTTTTGAGCTGTGTTTTCTTAGACAGATAGAGTGTAACCAATATCAGAATGGGTCAAAGCTGTTCTGGTTCATATTAGACATTTCAATAGGCTTTTGGCTGGGCTTATTTTACAGAGAATGAGCTATTGAAAAGATGAATAAGATCATCCCCCCGCCAAAAGTATAAATAGGAGGAAAAAAAAGGGTAAGTAGAAGTGGAAAAAAAAAAAATTCTGTAAAACAAAACTGATTTTCTTCTCCATGTATCTTAGCAAACAATATTTTTGTTATCATGGTTTATTTGTGATATATTAATTAGTTGAAAAGTGGCCTGAAAATAATGGCAAAGCTGTATTGCCTGTCAAAAAAAAAAAAAAAAATAGATGCCACAAGATACAGCCATGGCCATGGTCCATGAAGTGCTAACAATTGTTTTAGTGTCAGCTGGCTAGTAGCTGTGAATAGCTCATATGGCAGTGATACAAATGGAAATCCTTCAGTCAAATATGCTTGCATTGTTTAAAATGTATATTGGCCACTTAAATTATCTGTACCAGATAGTTCTTGGCTATCTTTATTGTCTTTTAAAGAGGAAAATCACATGGAAAGCAAGGTATTATTTCGATTTATTTCCTAAAGTCCAAGTCTCAAATTCCATGTAAACATATGGCACAGCAGCCCTGTAAATGTTATGATAGAACTTAGGGTTTTCTTTTGCCCATCTTGACTGATCACACCACATGTAAAAACCCATGCAAACTCATGTAAAATTACTGAAAAAATCTTCAAAAGGGCTCAGCCTTTCCTGGAAATGTTGCTCAGGGTCTTGAAAAATCCAGGCCACAATTTCCCAATACAGATAGCATTAGACATACTAGTGTATGCATTTTATTGTACTCAACTTCTTTACAAGGAAATGGGAATTCAGTTGGTTTTTTGACTTTTAATTGAGGTTTAGGCCGGGGATCTTTCTTTTCTTTTCTTTTCTTTTCTTTTCTTTTCTTTTCTTTTCTTTTCTTTTCTTTTCTTTTCTTTTCTTTTCTTTTCTTTTCTTTTCTTT
>JANVCC010000048.1:11086900-11135111 GCA_025345505.1 Todiramphus chloris collaris
TTTCTTTTCTTTTCTTTTCTTTTCTTTTCTTTTCTTTTCTTTTCTTTCATATATTTCTTTCATTGAAGAGGCCTCATTTAGTCCTTTCTGCTGAGAAAATTCAGCATTAGCAAGGCTTTTAGCAGATTGCCTTCCTGATAGAGATTTTATTCCCGGTCTTTCTCTGGCTTTGGTGAAAGATAATATTACTCCTCCTTATCATCCTGAAATGTGAATGATATTATTTATCAGGAGTAGTAGCTTGTTTTTAAATGGTTTTACTGTGTGGTATATGTTAGCTGACAATGACAGACTGGAGAAGCAAGAGCCTGCGAAGGATGAGGTAAGAAACAAAACCATTTGTGAATCCATGGTCTTAAAAGGGCACCTGAAAGCAATGTACAGATTTGTGTGCCTTCTTTTTGATAGCGGAGTACAATTTGAGATTTCAGTTCCCATCTTGCTCACTGAACCCAGTAATGACTAGGAGGATGTTGCCTGGCTTTTATCTTCAGCTGAATGAGCAAAGACAGGAATGGAACGTAATGTCTGACAAATATGTGTGTGCAGAAATACTGAATGAGGCTGAGCTAAAACAAAGAAAAAAGCTGAAGTCCTCCACGCATCTTGGGCATCTTCTCAGCTTATCCTGAGTCTCACAAAAAAGGCCCAACCAGCTGGCAACTGGCAGCTTGTTAGGCCACTGTAACTCAGTTATGTTTGATCAGGATATTAGTTAAGCCGATATATGCCTATAGATGTGTATATGACTCTAGTATGTGTGTTTATGTGTAAATCAGCAGAAGAGTCAGAGAATATTTTCGAACAGCTGTACCCAGTGTTTCTAAGAAGTTTGGGTCTGGAACACTACAAAAGACCTTTGTGTGCCTTCTTGGTAAAAATTAAGCCTGTTAGTGTCTGCCAGCAGAAGTTAGAGAAGGTCCTTAATGCACATGTGCTTTTCCTTTGCCAATGGAGAGGTATATCTTCCTTTTTTTTAACAAGCATGCATAGTATTACATAAAGATCTAGTTTTTATGGATCCCAGTTTTCCTTTGTTGGAGTGAGATCCAAAGAAAACTCCAGTTCTATGTAAAACACTGTATCTTTAATTTTGATTAATTAGAATTGTGACAACTGATGGATAACTCTAGGGGAAAAAACATGGATATACTTTTCTGCAGTATGCATGATTGCATGAGTGTGTGGTACAAAAGCTGGCATTTTTCTCCACTGTGGGCTATTACAGTAGGTTACTGCCATTTATGGCATCTTTTTTCAGAAGAGCAAACACATTCAATACCAAAAACCAGAAAGTAGATTGAATAGCTTTCGAAACCTCACACACTGTCAAAGCAACATGTGTGATTGTCCTCAACAATTGACTCCTCCTTCTGTTTTTCATAAGCTGCGATAAGTGTCTTCAAACTAAACTAAATTAATATTTTTTCCAGGCACATAATAATCACATTATGGTGTTAGACTGAATTCTGCTTTTTGTCAGAATTTTTTTCCTTCTAACTTTGCTAACGGTCTTCACTGAAGTAACTATTCCTGCCCAAGCATCCTCCCAAATGCTGTTAGTGATGTGAGTGCAAAAGGGGAGTGCCAGCTCTCCCACTGAAAGTAGAACACAATGAATGAATCCAGTTACAGAAGAGAGTCAGCTCTCAAAAAATGTGGATTCATTTATGCTTTTCCTAATCTTAATAGCAGTGTATGCTCCGTCTACCCTTGGATTTATTTTACTGTAGCCAAAAGTCTGACATTTCTAAGGCAGTCACTGTTCCACCCTCTCTATTTATCCCCCTTAGCTCATAAAGAAAACTGTTAAGTGTAGAGAAGTCTACACCATCCAGTTTAAAACAGCACACTTGGGATATGAGTTTCTCTATGGATTGCTCCCCAGAAAGTAAACTTTGGTGAGCAAAGGAACCTGGACAATTTTGTGGAAACTGTTCTTAAAAGGGATGATAAAAATTAAATGTCCATGAGTCAGGCACCTACCCCTCCAAAATCAGGATGAAATAATTATTTAAAAATAAGTAACCTTATAAATATACACACATTTTAATTTTAATTTTTTATTGCTTTTTGTGTAATGAGCTCTTAGGAGAAACTTGGGTCACATTTCTAAGTCAAATTTCTAACCCTTCAGGCAGGGTTCTCAAGAAATCATATGACTTAAGGATCTGTGGTTTGATGATAAGCCCTACATATCACGAAACACCACAGGAGTTGACAGCACAATCAGGGCATTAAAAGGATTCATGAAACAGCACAAGATTTTAAGGTGCCCAGGACATTAGAGCCTGCCTGTGATGGAACACACAAGACAGAACACACAAATGACTAAAATTCTAGATAAAGACTAATAGATTGTGATTCTAGGTAAACCAGAGCATGAAACCTTTTTGAGTTGCCAATAGCAAAATGCAGCCCAGTGGAAGAAAATTGTTGGCCTGTTTCTGTGTCTCATTTCTTTGTTCTCCTTGTGATTAATTAGGAACACAAGTTAGGTGGCTAGATTTGGGGGTATTTATCCCATAGAAAACATTTCCAACAGAGGCCCTCCAGGTGAGCAAGAATGCAAAAAACGCCATTAAAAAAAGATACCATTAAAAGCAAAATTGCTTTAATAGTTAGAATGGATAGAGAACAGACACGGAAATGACCGCCCTTAGACATGGAGGGCCTGAACTGTAATTTCATCCTTTCCCCCTAAATTATTTTTCATGTTGAAGTATAATCACAAGTGTTTCCACATTGCAGCTGTGCTTTGTTAGAAAACAGGTTTCAGAGATCTGTGGCAATGAGCTTAAATGAGTTAATCATAATATTTTAAAAATGAGTTAATCATAATATTTTGCTTGCTCTTTCAGTTACACTTTATAATTAGTCTAACCCTGCCTATTTGATAGAAATCTACTTTAATTTCTTATATTTCCAACCTGAAGGACCTAAAACAAGGGAATGGAAGACAAGATTGAGTCTCCAGGGTCATCAAATCCAGCCCACTATTTTATGCCTCACACACACCCCCCTTTGTTTTTTGTTTCGTTGGTTTTGTTGCCCTTTTTTTTTTTTTGGCCAAGAAATACATAATGATCCCCTTCTTAATTAATACAGTCAAACTATATCTTTAAAAACTGTCAACTTTTTTTCCCCTTTCTGCATCTGCTATGTTGGTTGGATGATTGCTCTAGACACTCCTCATAGAAGCTTTCTCCTAATTTCTGTGTACCTGTATTCATGGATGGTTTTTACCCTCAGAGCTTGTACTGTCATTGACAGTGTGTTCTGTTTTTCTTTCCTTCATGCTTCTTCATGTTTATCTCTTTATTTTCCTCCTGCACTTGCTAAGCTAAACATGTTAAGCTCTTCTAGTGTCGCATGCCTACTAACCTACTAATTTCATGCTGTCTCCACAACCTCTATCTTGTTCTCATTTGATTTCCAGAACATCAGTGACCATGGTTACCCACATTTTTCCAGGTGAGATGTCAACATTACCTTGTGCAGTGTCATCAGGATTCTCTGTTTTGACCAAAACCATCTGACACAGACCAGATTTCTTCTTGCCTTTTTTGCACCTAGATCATAAAACTTACTCAGGCTGTGATCATGCAATGCATGACAACTGTTCTCTCCAGAATGTCTGATGTACCACTATGTCTGTGCTTTTAAAATAGGTTATTTATTGATGAGGTTCTGGCTCAGCATTGGTCCACACTATTTTCTTCTTTTCAGCTCATAAATGTTTCTACAGTTCTCACAGAAGAATTGTTGTAGTTGATTTTAGTAGAAGACCTGGAGTAGAACTGCTTTGTCCTTACAATCTAAGGATTATACTATTTTCTGTCTGATTGTCACTTATGGCCCAGAAAATGGGAAAAGAAATTTAGATATAAAATCCCCATCTCACATCTTCGATTTGTGGGGAAGGCCTGAGAATAATACAGCATCTCTTCATAGCTCAAGATTGCATTCACTTTCCACCCGCAGTGCTTTTCAGAAATTCAGGAATCTTACCTTTTGTGTTGATCAAGCATCCCTATCAGATTCTTTTCTCTGCTTACTCGGGTTTTAAGTAAAAGACAACTTTGGCAGCTGGGACTACTCTTATGTTGCCTATTTATTACAGACACGGTGTTCTGGTAAAAGCTGAACAAAGCAACTCGAGTATATGAAAACCCATGAAAAAGATGGGTTCTGGTTTTAGTTTGTAGCGATGACATTCAGCAGTAAGATGTGTCCAGGAAGAGTTATAATACACATCAGTACAGGATGTTAACCCCTCCATCTGTTGGGAAGAGGAATTTCCTCTTAGTTTAGCATACTTGTTAAATTAATTCATGCTTGTTTCTTTTCCTTTTTAAGTGTGCTCACACAACTACAGTGCTGAAACCGGTGTGCTAACATCTCCAAACTATCCCAATAACTACCCTGTCCAGACGGAGTGCATATACACCATCACAGTGGGAATGAACAGACAGATTGTACTGCACTTTACCAACTTCACCTTGGAAGGGAATAAACGCTGTACAGACGATTACATAGAAATCAGGCAAGCATAATTATTTTTTTGTCCTTATTACTGATAACCACAGAAGTTGTCCAAATCCACCTAGGCATGCTCAGGAACTATAGTTTTAACTACACACCTGTGCTGTCAATGTGGGCAAAGAATTTACCAGAGAACTTTAAAGGCTACCTTTTCCTCACACCAACCTGCTCGGCTGCTGGCTTTCCCCCTTGGTAAATTCTGTTTCTCAGAGCAAGTGGAGTATGTGAACTGTGTTCCCACTCACTGCATTCTGGTAGTTTTCCTTAGTGCAGAAACACAGAGGTTTATTGCCTATTGACATATTCTCCATGCTATTTGAAAAGTCCTGTCAGCCAGGTGACATCCCTGGAGGCTGGAACAGGGAAACACTGCACCTGTTTTTGAAAAGGGCAGAAAGGAGGATCCTGGGAACTACCGACCTGTCAGCCTCACCTCTGTGCCTGGGAACATCATGGAGCTAGCTCAATGTCCAAATGGAGAGTAGTGGCAACTGGTGTTCCTCAGGGGTCTGTACTGGGACCAATGCTGTTTAATATCTTCATCAGTGATACAGACAATTGGATCAAGGGCACCCTCAGCAAGTCTGCAGCTGACACCCAGCTGAGTGGTGCAGTTGATATGCCAGAATGGTAGGATGTCATCCAGAGGGACCTGGACAAGCTTGAGAAGTGGGCCCATGTGAACCTCATGAGGTTCAAGGCCAAGTGCAAGGTCTTGCACATGGTTTGGTGCAATCCCTGGTATCACTGCAGGCTGAAGGATGGTGGGATTGGAAGCAGCCCTGCAAAAAAGGATTTGGGGGTGCTGATGGATGAAAAGCTGGACATGAGCTGGCAATGTGTGATCGCAGCCCAGAAAGCCAGCTGTATCCTGGGCTGAATCAAATGAAGTGTGGTCAGCAGGTCGAGGCAGGTCATTCTCCCCCTCTATGTTCTCTGGCTAGACCACATGTGAATGCTGTGTCTAGCTCTGGAGTCCTCAACACAAGAAGGACATGATCCTGTTGGATCACCAAAAATGATCAGAGGGCTGGAGTACCTGTCCTACAAAGACAGACTGTGAGAGTTGGGGATATTGAGCTTGGAGAAGAGGAGGCTTCAGAGAGACCTCATTGTGGCCTTTCAGTACTTGAAGGTGGCCTATAAGAAAGATGGGGACAGTCTTTTTAACAGGGCCTGTTGCAACAGGACAAAGGATAACGTTTTTTATCTAAAAGAGGGTAGATTTTGACTACATAAAAGGAATTTCGCAGGACAGAGACAAGTATGAAGAAAGTAATATCTGCAGGAAGGTATCTGCATGCCTGCAGTACGGCTGCACCATGGGATTTTCACTTTGCAATGTCAGTGCATCCATTTCTGTCCTCGTGAGCCAGCTCTCTAGATGAACCATATCTGCAGGATGCCAGTGTAGTTTTTCTCTCTGAGCATGCCTTGAGTTTCTGTGACCTCAATGAGTACCATGATAAAACTCATTCTGCACATTTTTCCAGATATAATGTCAGATATTATTCCTTGGTAAGTAGTGTCTTTGAGAACCAAACAAAAAGCTGCTTGATGAAGTTGAAGTAATGAAATTTCAAACACCTGCTGAATTAGCTGTTTGTTTTTAGCTGTGAACATGAACTGGAGAAAGTTGTGAAAAACTGAAAGGTGTTTTCAGTATTTTATAAGTAAAGTGTTTAATTTTTTTCATTTTAAAACAACAATCTGAGACTAAATTTAGTCTACCTTTAGCGGTTAGCACTGTAATTTGGGGTACACCTGAAATATAACAGGTTGGGTTTTTTTCCTCTCAAGGACTGAAAGCATTCCTTTATTGCATAAATGTACCTCTATTGTCCCTGTGAAGAGCTCAACAGCATTAAACAGGTTTGAAGATGTGGCCAGAATATGGCTAAGTGCAATTTAGCACATTGCTGATGCCATAACTGGTTTTCCAGACTGTCTTAGCAAATCCGATACCATTAAATGGGGTTGCTGGATAATTCTGAGGTGAGGTGCCACTCTGGTTTCTTGTCCTGAAGTGTCCTCTGATAAATTGCATTCAGTCAATTAAGAAAATTTTCATCTGACCACAGCTTCGGAGGCCAAGATACAAGTGCAGAGAGGTTTTGGCACAGTTCTTCAACTGTCAGTAACCTGAGACAGTGGGAAGCAGTTTAAATTCGGAGGATGACAGAACAGCAAGGTCTTAAGTAGAAATTTCTCTCAAAAGTAGGTATAAACCTGTGGAAATCTGACTGAAAGTATTACTTGTAATTGAAAGTATTACTGTCCACTTAAAAAGTATCATATCACGATCACACCAATATATATAGGTATAAATGTATTTATTATTGTCCTAGTGACCTATAGGATATTTTTAGTATGAAAAGTGCTTAAAGATAATGTTAGAAAGCAGTTGGTAAGCAGGTAGTCATCTTTTTTTATTCCCATGACACATGTGCTGGAAGCACAGCAGAACATTAGATGTGCATCCTGATCACAGTATTAGAAAATATTACTGGAAATACTACTTAATTTTATTTTAAAAAGGAAATAAGAGGTTGTAGAAACAATTGTGAAGGCTAAGAAAATATTTCAAAACATGCATCATGCCAGTTCTGAGAAATGGCTTCCCTTTGTGTGGTGGCAAATAAACTTTTTTTTTTTTTTTTAATAAGTGAGCTCATCTGGTTTTGTGCCAGGCTAAACCTTGAGAAGTGAGTAAGCTGTTGTTTCATCAGATTAGAAGTTCACCACCAATGACTGCCACCTTGTAGAATACAGGGAAAATCCTGCCTCTGCAGCATCAAGGCTACCTGAGAGACTTCTGGAGTCTGTCATTGTATCGACAGAGTGGAGAGGCTGCTGATGAGAGAGTCAATGCACCCAGCAAGCAGGTGCTTGTGGTAGGACTCCTTACTGACAGTAGCAGGACTTCTCTGGTATTTGGTAGCTGTATTGCTGTGTAAGATGAAGAGCCAGGATTAATCTTTCCCAGGCCTGAAAAAACACTAAGATTTTTGATTTGTTAACATTTCTCATGGTTTCCTTCTTTGACCCAAGGCTTTTACTGTCTATCATTCTAGAGATGGAGGCTACGAAACTTCTCCTTCTCTTGGAAAATACTGTGGTACAGATCTGCCTCCTGTGATAATCTCTCATGGTAACAAACTGTGGATAAAGTTTGTAAGTGACATATTTGGCACAAGAAAGGGATTTTCAGCAGAGTGGGATGGTACATCAGCAGGTAAAATCTCTACATCAAGTATAAAACCATTTTACACATATCGTTTTTGATCTTTCATTTGTATTTAACTTCTCACATTTCCCCCCACACTTTCTCTGATTTCTGTCTTCTAAAATTTGTCTACTAATTATATAGCAACATAAATTCACGTTGTTAAGATCAAGGATATAACTTTCTTGATCCTTAGGCTTTCTTTTTCTCCACAGGGAAGGATATACTAGGGAACCTAGATATCATGTAACACCAACTTTCTCATACATTTAGGAAAGCAGTAATCAAGAATTTAATGGAGAGGTTTCATTTGAAGATTAGCTATCAGGAGCACTCTTCAAATTAGATGCTTAGGTGTTGTGGGCCTCTTCTGCTTACAGCACTGTTGGCTAACTGCAGATTTTTAGGACATCACTGAAGATGTTCAGGGCATCTGAAGGAAGTCAGTAGTGTGAATCTCACACATCATGTCTAATTCTTTACTCTTCTAGGTGTTAAGAGTTGGTTTGGTTTCTTTGCTGTTTCCAGGTTGTGGTGGGACTTTGTTGACAGCTTCTGGTATCTTCATGTCTCCCAACTACCCGATGCCATATTACCACAATTCAGAGTGCTACTGGTTACTTAGAGGAAGCCGAGGAACCCCATTTGAAATCCAGTTTGAGCAGTTCCATCTAGAGTATCATCCAAACTGCCACTTGGATTACCTTGAGGTATGTACCCTGTGGCACTTTGCTCCATAGGAGGCAGCTATGAAAGGCAAGGAAAGACACGTGGCCCTGGTCTTCAAATGTTCAGAAGTGAGCAGACCAAGAATAGGAAAGCTCCATGATAACATGCTACCTTCCATATCACAGAGCAGTGAGAGGTAAGGCAGCAGTTTCTGTGTAGCTGCTGGTAAGAAAGGCATTTATGTCTAGATAGAAAGGTTACCGAAACAAGAATCTAGATATGTAATTTGTTTTGTTTTGCATCAAGGCCTTAGCATGCTGTCTTTGTAATTGAAAGCAAAAAGGCACCACTGTGTCAATAGCCCTTTTGCTAATCCCAGATTTCATATTTGAATTGTTGCATGAATTATTTGTATATTTTTACTAGAGTTGAAATGGAGTGCAGTTTTCCCCTTTTGGTGAATAAGCCCCTCAATACCCACCAGTATTTGGTTACTGGCTTCCTGTTTTTCCACAGATTTGCTTGTTTCTGAAAAGCCTGTCAGGCTTCCTCTGAGCAGAAGTAGAATTTAACCTCTTGTATACCCAATAACAATTCCCTGTGCAGACATTTGTCAAGGGCAAATTACTTGGATTTGTAATACCATCAGCTTTATTAAATGGTTTATGGTTTCTGTTTGACTTTTTTTTTTAAAGGTATATGATGGCAACAGCAGTAATGCTAGACAGCTAGGTAAATTCTGTGGGAATCAGATACCACAACTCATCCATTCCAGTGGAGACAGTGTGTATGTAAAACTAAGGACAGATAGCACTCAGCAAGGAGGAGGTTTTCTAGCCAAATACAAACAGGGTAAGTAAAAGAACATGACAAGAACATGCTTATACAGTTCAGCTTGTTCCTGAAACTGCTTCTTGACACCTATTCATGAGCACAGGACAATATATAGAGCATATTATTGACTCAGATTCTCTAGTCTGCTACAGTCACAGAACAAAGAGAGATAAAAATGATCTGCCCATGTACCCATGATGGAGATTTTCTCCTTCCTAGAAGAGACCTGGTGAGGTTACTCTACTTCAATTGCCTGCACCAGTGGCACTCACTCACCGCTCCAGATTTAATCAGAATAACAAGTGCTGGAAGTCCATAACAACATAGACTGGACCATTCTTGCTCTTCTGCTCACTCAATCTCCTGACTTTTTAACAGAGAAGGCAGGTAGAACAAGCTTCTCTGCTCTTCTAGCTGCTTGTGAGGCAGTATGGCAAAGGATAAGCGAGTTACTTGCAGCCATCCTAGATCGTTGTGGGTGCTTAGCCTATTAGCCTATTTGGAACACTTCAAAATGTTTCTTTTTTTTGTATCTTATGGTAAGGGTCACATTTTTCTTGCAAACATGTTTTTTTTCTGAAATAGTTCTACCTCAGAAATATTAGGATAAAATCATAGGGAATAAATTGCAAAGTAACATGACAAATTAAAGTTATTTTGTTTCCAGACATAACCTTGAATATCATTTCAGCATTTACTTTTCTCCTTATGCACTCTGGCATATATGGTTAAAGGCACATTGGAAGATATGGAATGTCACAACATACAAAATGATTAGCAAGCAGCTTTGCCTACCCTAAATATGGCATGCCCAAGTGATACAGATTGCTGTAGGTCTGTAGACATTAAGTTGTTGTAGGTTTGGACAATAGTAAATGGATTATGAAAAATAACATAGCAATTCATCTGCACATGGCATGTAGAATAATTAGAACAGTGAGGGAGTTTTACTTCCCTCATTCCTGAATGATATCACAGATTCATCTACCGTGTGCTTTTCAGACTGCAAAGTCAAGATGATATATTACAAAAGGGTTCCCTCCTTTTCATTAATTAAACAGAAATAACACTTTCAAAGCACTCAGCTGAGCTCTCAGATAATGTGATCTACGTCTTACATTCATTTTCAATTCCTGAAGACGCATCAGAGAAAGCTTTCGATGCCTTGCCAAAAGTTAAAATGATGTAGAAAGTAGCGATATAAAATAAGGATACTCAGACGCCAGACGCATTTACGTGTACGTGAAAGAAATGTAACGATGAATTGGAAAACACTGCAAAGGAAAACATGGTATCAGGTTAACATTCAAAGGCACCTTTGTGTCTGATATGTTTCTAATAAAGTCCTGATGGCAGGGGGTAGCAGCTTTTACCCATCTTGCATTCTTCAAAATATAGTGTGTGCTCTTCATCCTGCCCTTTCTGTTGTGTGCTTCAGTGTAGCTTTGTAGGCAAGCTCCATTCCACCTGACCCTGACCTTCAGCTGTATCCTGAGCATTTTGAAGTCCTAAAAGCAGATCTCACTGTTCTGTAAATCATATGGAAAGAATAATTAAAAAAAAAAAAAATTGCAGGAGGTAGGTGTATTATCCCTAATGACAGAAAACATAAGGGGTTTGCAAGTGAATTTCAGCTATTTCTGCTGTTCAAACACTGCAGATTTGCTATACAAAGCAAACAGCCCGTCCTGCTTCCTACCTGCTCTTCTCTATGCATTACAGTGGTCTGCTCCAGATACACATTATATGCTGTCTCCACGCAAGGGACTACCCACTTTGATAGTTTGTGTCTTTAGTGAAAGCTGGATGCAGGAAAATTAAACTCCCCAATCTAATACCACAATTATAATTTCACCATTTGTCTAGTTTAGTTTCTTTTTCATTTTCTCTGCACTTCAAGGAAAGCTCTCAGTATTTCTGATGAGTGTCCCATTCTTATTCTAGGATGCCATTGGATGACTCATGAAGAAAATTATGGTTCCTTTTTAAAGAATTTCATGATCAATTCCAGTTCCTGGAGCTAGAAAATCCAAAATAAGTAGTGTGCTTTCTATTTGTTGTTTTAGCCAGGGTTTATAATTTTTTTTTCACAATTTGCTGACATAAAGCACTATATTTTATTAGTCAGTCTTTGTTGAGCACTCTCCCCAAATTGTTTCAAATGACAGGGCAAACTTCTATTACTAGTTAAAAAAAAAAGAGAAAACATGTTTCAGGAATAACCATGTATTTAGAATTAAAGGAAATTGGTCCCAAATATGTGTGCTACATATATTTATTGTTGCATCTGCAAGTGTCAGGAAAGAAGGATATAATGGAGCTGAAGGATTCAAGTTTGGAAAGTTTGGATTTTGTATGCAACATGCAATATGTTCTTCGATAAGTAACAATCCTATTTCTGCAGGATTTCTCTAGTCTCTGAGTAAAAATATTCCTCACCTTGTAATGCTATCAGTAACGTCATTTAGTAATTTTTTGAGATCCTAGGTTAAGAAGCATTGCATAAATATAACTTATTATCACTTTTTTTCAGTTTGCCAAGAAGTATTGACTGTTAATCGTAGCCATGGTATACTGGAAAGTTTAAATTATCCAAATAATTACCCATTAAATGAGCACTGCAGCTGGACTATCCAGGCTACAAAGGGGAACACACTCAACTATAGCTTCACAGCCTTTGATGTAGAAGATGGACCTGACTGCGACCGTGACTTCTTGAAGGTATGTACCCACATTCTAGAAACAAGAAAAGTCAGGTCTTGGCCAATAAAGACAACCAATAAGAATGCAGAACAACAATGGGAAATTTAACTTCTCTAAATTTAGCCATTAAAATGCGGGTGTTAAGTCCAAGCAATTTGTCCCCACTTCCTCTGTGATCAGAGGGAGTGCAGCATTTCCAGCGAGCACTTCACCCTGCCTGGACACAGGCTTCTGCACTGGGGAGGATGGAGCATTTTGCAGGTGCCTAGGTTTGCTCCAGAGAGCCTACCTACCTCCTTAGACTGGATGCATGGTCTTTTATGGCTGAAGTGAGATGTCATGCTTCTAGCTTCACATAAAGAAGCAGCAATACCAAGATGAGTAAACCGACTGCAAAAATGCAATGACCCCAATTATTTCCCTCCTGTTCTTATAAGAGCAGGAGTGGGGAATGTTCGAAAACTAAAATGTGTTATTTCTGCATTTTTAAAGAGGGTTGCTGTGTCTCCTGTTTATGTTTGCCTTTTCATAATTAATATGATTCTTTAAAGGGTCTGGAAGGAAATGAATTTACCCACAAACAAAATGAGACATGTTTAGAGAAATAAAACCATCCAGTCAATCTAAAACCAAGTGCCCTTTATTTTCATTTCCTCAAAAAAAAAAAAAAGTTTGTAGGAAAACTGAAAAGATACTGCCTCTCAGCTTTGTACTTCCATACTGTGGGAAGTTGAGCCTATAGTTTTGCTATTTTGCTGAATCTTCATCTCTTACCCTTGCACGGGATGCCAGCACATGGCCCCTGTGCTCTACTGTGGTTTTGCACAGGAGGAATTTAGATTTAGACGGATGTGAGAGAAGACTACTTACAGCCAAGGAGAGGGCTAAGGAATTCTGTCCACATTTCTAGGGATACTGACTTACACTGGGGTCTTGCGGAAGGTCCATCAACAGGCCTAGTGATGGGCTAATCTGTTCCCTCTAGATGTCCTCTCTCACTCCCTCCACCTCTTTGCTATGCCAGCTTTCACGGCTCAAAATTGGTAATAAACTGGCAAAAGTGGTGTCCTTCCAGCTTTCCTCTCTCTGTGGCCAGGAATGGGAAGAAAGAATTGACATGTGAAGAAAATAAACAAGGGAGCACTGTATTGAGAACTAACTATTAAACCCTGGTCCATTTTGTGAAGAGGCTGAAAAGGAAACATTGGAGCCAAGTGGAGACTCCAGTGCTAGTCTCAAGATGCCTGAGCCCTTGATCCATGAAAAGCAGGAGCCCTACACACAGTAGCCAACCAGTGAGGAGCAAGAGACTTGCCAGAAGACGCTATTCTAGACATAAGTCAAGGCTGGTGGAATAATGCCAGAGGCAAGGACCTGATCCAAAGCACTTAAAAGAACAGAAATATATCAGAGGGAGTGAGGAGACAGGGAGCAGAAAAGTACTTGCATTCTTTGTCTTAACAATTTTTCAGTGCTTCCAATCAAAAGAAAATACAGACTGAAAGAGGTATAAAGAGGAAAACGCAAGGGAAAAACAGAATCATGGAAGTGTGTTAAGGAGGCTTTAGTATGCAATTACTTACAAATCTTTCTCCAAATGCCATTAAGAAATACCACTTGGAAAAGATGTTCTCATTTGGTTGTTGCATGGTGCACAAATATGTGCCAGAGTGTAAAAAGGAGAACAAGGTTGAACCAGGCAGGGAATTGAAGAGGTTTTGCTCCCAGCCTGCGTCTTGCGAAAGGGGAGTCTGTTGGCAAGGCCGAGAGTGCTCTGTGGTGTAGGGGAAAGGGGAATCATCTGGAACAAGCATGCTGTTCACTTTCTAAGCAGACTGCAGATATTTGGGACTTCTCTGTCTGAATTCCATGTGGAATCTGACACCACTGCAATTTGGAAAAAAGACTCATAGCTGCTCAGCTAAGATAAATTATTTTTCTGCCACAGGCTAGCTTTGAGGTCCTTTTATTACAAAGAGGCCTAAAAACCCTAAAAACACCTCCGATGCCCTGGCTGAGTATAACATTGGGAAAACAGAGGTATTATCCTGTCCACTGTATCCAAGTGGGTGGTGCATGGGTCGTGTGCCAGAGCCCTTCCCCGTTTTCTGGGAGGAAATGGGAAGCTGCTGCTCAGAGTTTCCGTGTAGCTGCACTCAAAAACCAGAGGGGCCACTGGTGCTGATCACATGCTCTTCCCCCCCAGGAGCTTTTAGGTGCCCCTTTTCCCATCTCCTTTTGGATTTGATGGCAGCAGCTCTCCCACCTCAGCCCCTTGCAGCAGGTAGCAGCACCCTGCTTATCTTCTTAGCTCTGTGACAGCCCTGACAGTAGCAGCCCAGATGGCAGGCTTGGTGATAAAATTTGTTGCTACTGCTGGAAGCCTGGGGATGGGAAGTACAAGAGTTACCTGTTAGGTTGGACTAGGTGGTGATCACAGCTGTGGTGGTGAAGGGAGTAAGGGAAAGTGATACTAGGTGGAGAAGGACCAAGATGACATGTTGCAGAGGTGTTATGGCAGAGAGCTGGCCTGTCAAAGCAGAGTACAATTCAGAAAGGGCAGTTGCAAAAAAAAAAAAAAAAAAGAAAAAATAGCAGAGCTGGTTTTAAAAGTCATTGGGGGAAACCAATTTAATGCATGTATTTAATGCATGTGGACGTATTTTTATGATATTGCAAACATCTCAAACTAGAGCTCTGATTCTTTGGAAATGCATCTGACTTCTGAAGGAGAAAATTATGGTGCTTGGTGGGGTGAGGACAGATGGACTGGGCAAGCTGCGTGCCTGAATACTGCTGGACCTGGCCTGCTAGATGCTGCGGTTTTGGTTCCAATAGCCATCTGGAAAAGGGCCTGTTCTTCAACTTCATGTTTAATTATGACTTACACTTCTGACCCAAATACAAGAAGAGCATTTCACCTCATGACTAATTCAGTCTGATATACACGGAGTACATTAATTTGCTATTTGCTCCCTGTCTCAGTCCACATACGAGTCAGAAAACCAGAAGTTTCAACACACAGGTATTCCTGGGGTTTGCCGGTTACCAAAGATACTGTGATCCCTTAGAGCAAATAACTGTTTCAAATACAGGACAAAGCAAAAGACAGTCAGATGCCCAAAGAGTTCACACAAGCAGAAGTATGGTGCGTGGCTGTCCCGGACTGAAACGCGGTCACAGCTGTACAATGTATTGTGTTACCTATTTCCTATTACCCTTTGATCATGGGATGCTTCTTGTGAGCCAGGCTGAGTTTGCAGCAGCTGGCTGCTGTTACTCATGGTGAGCAGCATTCCCTCTCCCCAGGGAGCCTTGAGTGACTCTGATTTGATTTGGCCTGGGCAGGGCCTGCATTTCCACTGCTTCAGCATGGACAACTGATTATACCTGTGTCAAGTAGGAAGGAAAAAGCCCTAGTGGCAATTTTCTGCCCCTGTGCATAGGTATCAGAGAAAGGACAGTGTGGAAGGGAGGCAAAACTGCAATTTTTTATAACGTCAGCCTAGCGTGACTCTCATACGAGGACTTTCTCAGCAAATGAGCAGCATGCAGCATTTCATGGCCTGTCAGAGGATTTTGGCTCATTGCTAGTAAGGCTCACAGAATGTGTGACATTTTGAAAAGAGTTTTACAGTGGACTTTCAGGAATATGAGATGAAGCGCTTCTAATAAAGACATGTGAAGAAGTGGCAATGCTGTGATACAAGGTATAGCAAATAGCAGTTTCCTAGTGATGCTGCACTAACCGTAATTAGATTGGATGGTCTTTAAATTATATTGCGTGCTGTGGCTTGGCTTAATAACCTAACATTAGTCTTTCCTGAGGAGTCATCAGGCTGTAGCCAGTCAGATATTGCAGACAATGACATAGAAATGTCATTTCTTCCTGTACATTCACCAGGTTATTACTGAACAAGCATATATGTAACTCCCCATCTTTAATGATGAATTACCTTCTTATTTAGTATGACAGAACATAATCTCCACAGAGGCAAAGCTATTTTATAAGTAAGGAGGATGTCATGTTATTGCCCTGAAGATCAGAGTCTTGCAGTAGGACCGAAATGTACTCCCTTATTATCCAAGAAAAATATAATTTGAAAACCATTAATCTTTCTGTCCTTCAGTGACAATTTCCCTCTATGTTCTTCTGCTCAGTAAGTACAACCATCCCTTGACTCACAAAATCACTGAATGGTAAAGGTAGGAAGGGACCTCTGGGGATCGTTTAGTCGAGCACCCCTGCTAAGTAGGTTCACCTACATCAGGGTGCACAGGACCATATCCAGGTGGGTTTTGAAAGTCTCCAGAGAACGAGACTCCACAACCTCTCTGAAGTCTGGTCTGTTTAGCATCTGCTTTTAGTAAGTACAGAGAAGACCTTGCTCAGCCTTTTGCAAAATGCCACCATTCTGATAGCAGATAGTAAAATGTTTTCATGTAGCAAGACAAGTTTTAGAGCTCTCTGAGTCTCACCCCTTTGGTCTGTGCAGCACATTAGTCTAGCGGCAAGGATGGATTTATCACTGGGTGAATATAAAAGAACATCTTAGGAGGGCAAATGACTGTCTGGTAACAGCTGTAGCCTTCCTTCTTCTGCAGGGCAGGACAGAGTTCCTCTTTGGGATGAAGCATTTTCTTGCTTGCTTAGGGTCAGTGTACTTTAGCAGTCCAGACTCTTTCAGCAGTTAGGCTCAGAGTGGTTAAAATACCGTTGCATCCTTATATGTGGAATATTATCAAATGAGTACAGTAATTAACATGGCATCTGCTCCTAAGAACTGTTTCTTTTCCTTCTGGTGGTAACCGGATATGTTCTTTTTTTTTTCTTTTTATTTTTCAAACCACAATAGCATTCCAGGGATGTTCCATAATATCCTTTTTCTCCATCTGGGAATACTGCATTAGATCATAGTCGCTTGCACTCAGCCGGTCATCCTCCTTTTTGTTAGCTTATCATAGGAAAAAAAAAAGGCTTACCCTGTTCCTAGTTTTACTCTCTTTTATACATGTAATTAGTAAATACACTTATACTATATTAGGAGATTAACATTACTACATTTCATTTAGGACCATGTCTTTTTAAAATGCTGCAGCAATTCTCCAAGCACAGACAATGGCTATGCTTATGGCCACGCACTGATACCCAAAGTGTCACCAGTAGAACATCACCCTGGGGAAGCAGATGATATATTAGATATACCCACCCAGGTTCTGCACACAGACATCAAATTACAGCCTGCTGGCCAGACTGTGGTGGTATCTGTAAATGTATTAACATGGGCAGCGTGCCAGCCCATCCCTGAATTCCTTCAGAGGTTTATGGGCCTCACAAGAAGTCCTTTAGTGTAGGATTATAAGGACAAAAGTGACAATTGTCCTTGGGTTTCTGTGGCAGGCCTCGCCATTGCTGCACAAGGAAATCTTAGTCCTCGCACTGATTTTCAGTGAGAGATGTTGATACTCAGAAGGAGAGTGTCAGGCCACAAAGCTGCCCACCCTAAACAAAGTTGTCTCAGGACTCTGATTTTTGTTTTCCCAATTGCCTGCACTGCCAGAATCGAAGTGCACTTCAGCTTTTCTGTGTGAAAGGTTACTTAGAAACAGACTTACAAATACACACAAAACCCCTCACTCCTCAAGACAGCTGAATTTGCCAGTGATGAAAGAGTCGCATGGTGCCTACAGAAACCTCAGATGACAAGAATCATGAGAGAAGCCAGCACAAACTCTGCTCTTGGACTCACAGAATGAGTCAGATGTTCATGGACTCAGCATGTTCCACACCCTGCCAGCTCAGAGCAATATGACTTTGCCTGTGCATTCAGGAAAAAACATTGTATAATTAAGCGACTGTCAAATACATGATGGTAATGTCCGTGCCCCTTGTTGGGCAAAGGGTATTTGGGACTCATCTAGTTATAGCTGTATTCTTCTCTCCTTTGTTCTTTTTCTGTATTCCAAATTCTGCTGGAGAGCCTGGCCAGCATCTGTGAGATGATCTGTGCAATGAAGTGGCTTATCCCACTCAGCACAGGCATCACAAGATGAAATTACATGGTGGCTGGAGAAACCCCTTCTGAATTGGTCAAAGCTCCCCCTTATCAAATGGAAACACCCAAATGACTCAGAGAAAACCATTCTGGAGTTCAAGGAAGGTCTTGTTCCTGTCCTCCCCATTGTTCCCATGAGCAGGCAGTTTTGCTTTATGGAATGCCTAAGAGGTAGGAATATTTCCCTCTTTTTCCTGTCTTCCTTTGCTGAGAGCAAGCTGCTGCTCTCCTCAGTTGCTGTAGTTAGGCATGATGCAAATTTTCTCCAATGGGGAAATTCCCAGAGAGGATCCCGCCCTCTCTGGCCTCTGATGGTGTCAGAGTGGCATAGCTTGAACTGACAGTTCTGTTCATCTGGGCTGGCAAAGCACGTGAGGAGCAGCACCCAGCCCTGCACAGAGTCAGCAGTGCCGCAAACTGCTCAGACCCTGATGGGCTTTTCACAGCAGACACACCTTCTCCATTCCCCCTGCTGCTGTGTCCCTAGGCACAGCCCTGTCTCTTTGTAAGGAGCTCTTCCCAGAGTAGCAGCTTTCTGCTGAAGAGTAACTTTGGAAATATTGTTGTTCCAAGCTCAAAAGCAGTCCTGTTCCCTCCACCATGATGAGTGGATTCTTGCTGCAGAGGAACTGCTCCAATTTCTGATGTGCAGGCACTCCACCAAAACAGCTGCAGCCTCCTGAGCAGGCGTGTGTGTTCCCACTGACAAAAGGGCATGGGTCTCCAAGCAGCCCCTTGGTCAGCAAAGGCAGGAAAGATGCTTCAGGGACCCATTTGGATGCTGGCCATGACAGCAAACCTCTGCCTGTACCTCATGGAGAGACATGGGGTCAGGAACAGGACACCAGGGCAGCCTGGGTTTGCTCCGGGCAATGGAGCCATGAAATTAAGGTCAAAGCACCCACAGTGGTTAGCAGAAAGGCAGGGTTTTTGGACACACTCTTGCACTGGACTTCCTTGATTTCAGCTCAGCCTGCTCAGTCTGGTGTGCACGGGTGAGACTCCAGCTGCCCCACTGCAGGTGGCTGGGACCCGCTCCATCCAGACAGCACAGCGATTAGATGGAAGTGCTCTCCTAATACAGGCTTGGGGATTTAAAATATCTTTCTGGACAATTAAGGTTTTGAGCGCAGGTCTCGGGGTTGACCAACTAGGTGGATGTCTCCTAGGCATTCCTTTCTGAAACAGCAGTTGTTTCCTATTCTTATAATTAAAAGAATTTTAAAATTTCATCCAAAGATATGCTGCCTGCATTTCTTACCTTCTTATAATAAATCCAGAGCCGTGCTAAAGAAAATTATTATTATTATTTTTATATCCTTTGCAGAAATAAATCTTTACTAGAAAGACAGGAATGAACAGATTTGCCTATAGTTAGAAGTTCTAGTTTTCTTTGAGAAGGTAGTAAATGGTAAAGCAAGAGATGAAAAATTATTTTAACAAAGTATCACCGCAGTCCAATGTGGAATTTCGCTTTGCTGGAAGGTTTCAAAGGCCTCTGAGTATTTCAGGATCAGGTTACAAGACAAAACATAGGCTTGGATACAATGCTTGCTATTAAAAACCTAGAAATGTATACTTTTCTATATGTTAGATAAACTCCAGCAAGATTAAACATATGTCTAATGATACACGATGTCAAATTCCATTGTACCATGGAATAAAATGGTTAATTAATGACAGTGTGTTATTTTGTGGAGACAAGACAATTTCCTACAGTGGTCAGAGCAAGGAGTTTTATTGCAGGTCATCTAAGGCATAAACATATTTAAATAACCACATTAAAACTTTATTTAGAATGAGTTCTTAAGGAGGTTCGTTGTTTTTTTTCTAGTGGCAATTGCAAACCCTTTGCATCATGCAAGCACAAACATAACCTTATTTTGTTCTCCCACATGTGCAGAAATAACAAGGCTCCACGTAGTAAGTTCCTCAGTCTTAAGCTGCCTTTGTTTCTATGAAAACTATGTCACCGTGATGCTAGACTAGCACAATGTGCCACATTCTGGAGCTTTAGTTTGTATTTTTTCCCCTGGCTGACAGACCTGCAGGTTCTTAAGCTTGCACTCTTATTTTTGGGGATGTTGATTTTTGCTTTAACAATTAATGGTGATCTCACTTTGGAGCGCATTCTGTTACTTGAATGATGATTATATTGTCTGTTTTTTGCTTCATTTTGTTTTCTGGTAACATATTTGTTGCAATGCCATCAAAATTTCCTTTGCAAAAAATGACCTGTTCAGGAAGAGCTGCTCAGATACCTGTAATTACTGCTTCCAGTGTTTAGATCACTCAAAATAATACTATATCAGGTTTCCTACTTCGAAGAAATAAGGGATACTTGATGTGTCAGAATCACTCTTTAAGGATGTCCTAGAGGCTCCAGCTATGGGTGGGGCACTTGCTGCTATGCTGTTCTGATCCAAGGCACAACTTCTTTTTCCAAGTCTGTGAATACAGCTCCGGGCTATTGCTAGTCCCTGTAAAAAGGCTTTCAGGCTGCAAGCAACTTATTTCAAGACTTATTGATAGAATTATTGATATAATTACTCATTATATAATGTATTAACGACATCTGATAATAGAATTACTTCCAGTACAAGAAAATGAAAAGTGTCAGTATTCATAGGATGGATATTACCCTCATATGGAAAAGCAAGTTTGTCTTTGATGACTCCATCATTTCTGGACTGAGACTACATGTTACGCCTAACTAATGCATGTAAGCAGTTTTTTCCAGAGCAGGCTAGGCTGTGGGTTTTCCTTTATAATCGTTTTCCTGATGAAAAACATGCCTTTTCACAGAAATAAAGTTCCTCAAGAGAAATTTGAGATTTTGCCCTAAAAAAAGAAAAAAACAAACCAGTTTTCAATGAGGAAAACTGAACAGATGGAGTCCCACTACCTGTCTAAGGCTCCTGACAGTTTCACTGTGCAAGAAGGAATAAACGTGACAAGGTGCTTGGCTAGAAAAACGTCCCTGCTTCAAGTGTGCTCAAACAGTACACTTACAAAGTTTCTTTCCTCTTATTTGTTTGAGATCTTATCTTTTTTTCCATGCAGCAGAAACTCTGTTTTCCAGTCAGCTCAGTCCTTGAGCCCTTGCTCCATCTCTGGCAATCAGCTTCTCTGTGACACAGGTCATGCTGCTTTTCTCTGCTATTCCAAAGAGAGGCAAACAGCTGTGGCCTCCAGAACATCATTACTGGTGTCAGTGACATATTTCCAAGCTGAAGAGTTAGAAGAGCTGAAAATGTAATACTAGTGACCACGGTGCCTCCTCTGGGAGTGCCGCCCAAGCCAAACCCTTCCTGCAGCCTTGGCTAGCCCTGCTGGCCCAGCCCCACTCCAATATGCAGCAGATGGTTTTCAGCTGCCACTTTGCTGCAGGGCAGTCCCACAGCTGGATCCATCCCTTAGAGAATGAGTAATTCCCCTTTTCACTTCTGTGTCAGCCTATATGCTTGCTCCTAGACAGCCTGATAAGGGTTTCTCATAACAGCCACTGAGTCCTAGTAATTCGTCTGAACATACCACATCCCTGCCTGGGCCCTTTGCTGGGGAGCACTGGGTGCTGCCTGGTTAATTGTTTCTGTTAAAGAGGAGAGGCTAAGGGTTTGAACATGTTCTGCAGCTGTTTGTGTATTTTGCCTGTTGGATTGTTCGGCAAAATCATTACCAGGCCCTTGGATTTTCTGATGAAGGCTCAAAGGTCTGAACAAATAAATAAATTACGAAACAAATATCTACACAAAAAGGGAGCAAGCACTTTCTTCCCAATGAGGAGCTGTGAGGGAGCCCAGTCCCCGGTTCCTAAATGAAGTATGGTACCGGAGGGGCTAATAAACTGTCGCAGAATTCAATTGTCTTGCTCAGTCTAAGGGAGTACCTTGTCTCATATAGCCTGGGGAAGAACCTTGCCTTGATTTGCAGCAGTTTAGGACAGCACAGCTGACAAAGCAGGCCCTTAAATGAGAAACACTATCTCAGAAATCAGAAAAATCATGGCTCGTGAGATCCGCGTTGAGCTTCAGTTTCCCTTGCCTGTATCTGTGTAAGAGCAAAATGTGGTTTGAAAAGTTCCAAGTGCCCTGTGAAAACACACAGCTGTTCCCTTCATTTAGAAGTGAAAGACAGCTCGAAATTCTAGCAGTGGCGGTTCTGCCTCTCTCAATGAGTTACAGCTGGCCAGGCACTCGAATTTCCTGCGAAACTGGGCTCTGAACCCAGAGCCACGGGGCAGTGCAGCATGAAGGGATTGCCATAGCAACCGTTCTTTGTGTCTTGAGAAACTGATGGGCTGTTTTCAGGGGAAATTACACAGAAATGTGACATTCACTGTCTTAGATTAAAAATAACACTCGATGAATCAAAGTTGCAGAAGACTCATGAAAGTCATTTGTTGTTGTTGTTGGATTTGAAAGTTTCTGGGTATGATTTAGTCCGTAGTTCTTTAGATAGGTTTTTCATTTAGTAATCAGTAAGGCTAACAGCTGATCATTGAATATGTATATTAACAACATTTTTGCTTCTAGTCGGAGCACAAATTCATGATCGCCACAGTGATTCATTCTTCCTCATTCATATTTTCTGGTGTAAGATTTCTATGGCTTGAAGCCACAGAAAGCTGAGTAGTATATACCACAAAGCTGTCACAGGAAGCAGTACTATTAACAAATCTAATTGGATCTGACTTTATTTCATTTTGCTGAACTTAGGCCATAAAAAATGTGCAAAGCTCTCAGCCTGGCTTGGAGGAAGGTCATAACTGTAGTGCTTGGCATAGGTCAGTTCATCTGTCTGTCAGGAGGTTCTTCAAACTTTATATTTGGAAAGAATACAGATGAATTTTCAACTTCATAACATCTAATCTTTATGACAATTTCATATCTACTATCAACACATCTGTTCAAGGCTTTGCAAGAACTACCAGCAATAGGTCTGCAAGCAGAAACTTTCAAGCTTTTCTGATCTTGCCTACAGAAATCATACCACATGGAGTTATAGTTTTCAAGTTCCAAAATTCATCTCATGATCTGAGCTTTTCCTTGCACTATCCAAAAAGGGTTCATGGCCACCAGCCATAAAACAGACCATGGAATATTACCATAGAATTAGTTCTGCAATTTGCCCCTAACTTTTAGCTGAACTATATCCAATTTATTTTTTATTTTAAAAAGTTATTCAATTTACTGTCTGCTTGAGGGTTTGAAACCATTTGAGTAGATTTCCTGACCCCAACTACATCTTAAATCAACAATGGGATTTCTGAAGGTTCTGCAAGGCCAACATTTTGAACCGAAAAGCTGAGGGTTTTATTACTCATTCCCATATGTGTGTCTGCTAGAGAATGTATGCAAAAATTAGCAGCTATCATGGTTAATCAATATTTACTGTAATATCATACTTCCATGCTATGTTGAGAGAATTCTTAGTGGAGTAAGAGATATTCGGGAAAGAGAGTTGAATGGAAAGCAAAGATAAATAATCCTTGGCTGTTTTTATAGAGATCATAGGTTTGATTCTTTGCACAGAGAGAACTTTATGATGATGGCTTCAGAACAGAGAAAAGTTTGTTTTGAAATTCTCAAAGGAAGCATGCCAAAAAAATCACAATGAGAATGTTCAGACATGGTTTCTATGCCAGTAATTTGCTGGGTTGTGTTAGGAAGATGTGCTCTGTGAGACAGAAGATCGGATGAACTGTGGCAAAGTAATGAAAAAGCACAAGGGCTGCTGTTTTCCTAAACTTTAAGAATCATAGCAACAAAAGTAGAAATAATAAAGCAACTCTTAACTTTAAAACAACTGGCAATCTGATAGTGTAAGTCAATTTAGCTAAAATGTATCATTTTTTCCAATTTTGCAAAAAATTATACACCTCACCCCTGAAAAATGACAGTGAGCATTGGGATATTTGGTGAGGAACATAGATGCTTACTCAGTATGATTTACTGGCCTTGGAAGAAGTTGCAAAATGACTATTTGAAAGACCCTTTAAACCTATTTGAAGACAATGAATGTAAAGAGGCTTAAAAGCTCTAAGAATCCACTGTCACTCTATCAAAATGTGTTGTTTTCATTTAAATGTGAGTATATGGCTAACTTCAGATTTCAAGAGTTAAATACACAAATATATCCTTAGCATTTTATTTGTGTGTTTGTTTGTTTCCAGAGCGGTGATGGTTTAAGAGTGGGATGGAGGATTTCTCATCTGTATGTGGGGAACAGAAAGATTTTAAGGCTGGCTACATCTGCCAACACACTGAGTGTCAAAATACCATTACACAGAATATGACCAGGAAATAAAACATAACATGTTTCTAAGTACAAAAGTTCAGAAAGGATGACTCAGTCCACTTGTCCTCCAAAGCATAAGACACTAGCATATGATCATGAAACAGTAAATGATATGTGAAAAAATATGTGAAGTTTGCCCTGTGGTTTTTGAGGATTTACTTTGCTTTTGGTTTTCTGTTTGTCTTCACTACTCTGGGAGGCCCTGGGGATGCTGACTGCTGGGTTTCCTCCATCACAAGTTCAGTCAGTCCTGAAATCACCTGAATGCAGTCTTAAAGAAATGAAGATGTAAACAGAATTGTCACCAAGGGGTTTAGAGGCACTGAGGATGTTAGATGCACAGTCAAATCAGACCCATGACATTCCCTTTTACTTTCTATTTCAGTTCATTGACATTTGCCCTTTATCTTCTTCCCCAGCAACCCCCAATACACACCACAACACAACCAGCAAAACCTTCCTACTGTATACAGTGTGCAGCCAGGTTTAAAGATATGTTGCGGTTATATTTGCTCATGGTTTCATCCAAATCTTAACATGCTCCTCGGAGCTCATAGAGCTGTGCAGAGGTGGCCAGTCCAAGAAGTGTCACTGTTTTTCCTTTGACATACTGCACAAAACATGAGGAATTGGAGAGCTGCTTTTTACTCACTGGGATATTTTTTATTTCATTTCAGCTCTATGATGGGCCTGATGTACAGTCCAACCTGATAGGCACTTTCTGTGGACAGTCTCTTCCACTGGCAGGGAGTACTACCGGGAGCAGCCTTCATGTGGTGTTTTATTCTGATGGACTGAATGCTAGAAGTGGGTTCCAGATGCTGTGGCATGTTAATGGTAAGTTAATCAGGTTTCCTCTGGGAAGGTATGCCTTCTTCCCTGTATGTGTAATGGAGTCTCACCTTATGCCACACTATGTCAGCCAGGTAGACATAACCCATTACAGTGCCAAAAACATCGCATTTCCTCATCATTCCATAAAGAGTTTCCCAGAGGATGTTTCTGCACATGCACACCTTCAATGAGCATCTGATCAGAGACTCTGAGCTGTTAGCACAGAGATGAAGGGCATATGCAGAATTTCTGTACTGAGCAGGAGATATGTGTTATTACAGGGGAGTTGTGAGTGACTTGGGCTTTCTAATGGGAAACAGTCCTCAGTTTGCCCCGTTCCTATAGACTTGTGTTTTCTGGGCAGGCTTCTCTCTAGCTTTCTTTAGTGGTGCTTGTTTTGTTAGGTAGCGCATTCACTTCCAGCTGCCCCCCACCCCCCCTCCTCTGCATGAAATAACATTGGCCAGGATGTGCTTTGGGTGTTTTTTCTCTTGTTCTTTCATGTCACAAAGACTGTCACAGGCCTCATTAAATAGGCGAGCATGAACACCAATTATAAACAAATCTGTTAATGACTGTACAACTGCAGACTATGTTTGCAGTTTCTTCCCAAGTGAGGCTACAAATGCAACTTTTTCACTCTGCTTATTAAACAGCGATATTGGGCCGTAACAAGATTAAATTGTGTGCCATTGTACGTCCCATCAAAGAAGATCTAACCTTGAAAATAATTAAATTGCCACAGTTGCTCTGTCTGTGTAACCAGTTCACAGCATTCAGCTTTGACAGCATTGTAAGGCAGCTGAAGTCGGCTGCAGAGGCCCCACTGTGGGTTGCTGAGGTGTATGGCACGCTATACGTTGTTTGAATAGGAGCTCCTCAGCGCTACCACGGACTGCTGGAGTCTGCAGGCTCCCAAAGGGCTCTCGTCGATGAGACAGGGGTGTTCCACATTCAGCAGAGGTCAAGGAGCATTTTCTAGGCAAAGGAGGGTCATATGCAAGAGGAGTGAGATGTGTGGCAGAGGCCAGCAGGGGAAGAGCTGCAGCACAAAGGTATGTTCTTGTGCTTTGAGGTGATGTCATTCTGGGACTGCACAAAAGAAGCAGCGGAGGCTTTTATTCATAGCCAGATGACATCAGCTTCATACAGTAGCCATGGTGCTGGGTTAACTTGCTTTTCTAAAGCTTTCAGAGCTTTCCAGAATCTGCCTGTGTAGTAAGCACTCTTGTGCTTTCCCTCCACGTCCACCTCCAAACATTTCCCGGACTCTCCACCCCCCTGCACTCCTTCTCTGCACTGACACATTTCACTTCTCTGTCAGACAGCACTGCCCCTCTGTTACCCCCTGGAAACTAAACTGCAGCCTAACACTGCACAGGGGCCAGGCTGCTTATGTGGTTCTATGTCTAAGCAGCAGAGCAGGATTTGTGGGTTCAGATAGGCCTGGCTCCTAGGGAATGTCATTGCTGTCTCTGAACGTCACAGCTGCAACTCCTGACAGGCTGTAATATGAGCACAAGCTCCTCCAGAGCTGCCCACAGCTGTCATTTTTTTGTTCATTGCAGGTGCTTTCTTTTTTTCTCGACTGGTGTCATGCACACAAGTATGGATATTCCTCTCACCCAGAGTGGCTGTGATGTCTGGGCATCTACCGTTGCCCTAGACTGGATAAAAGTAGATCTGTTCCTGTGGTCGGGGTGCTACATTTGCACCTCCCTTCTGAAAAACCTTTCAAATGCATACAAAAAAAAAAAAACATTGGAGAGTCTCCTTGTCTAGGGGAACTCACTTGGAGATACAGCCTTTGAGTTGGGTATTTCAGAGTGAAGCATTCAGGTTCCCTCTTCCCTGAGGGCAGATCCCTAAGAGAATCAAAACCTGTATCTGGTAGCATCTCACCTGACAAGAAAATAACAAGGCTAAATATATTGCTGAGAGAAGAGCTTTTACTTCTGCTCAAGTGCCAAATGTGCACTCTAGAGTTCAAGCTGCTATGAACTATCTCTCAGGCTGTTCCTGTGCTCCTTAACTGGTAGCTGTGAAACATCTATGAGATATGTAGCAAGAACATTCACATGCTTTGCTGATAATAGAGAGCAGCACTTATATTTGCCACCATGTGCCTGAAACATTTCACTTCACTCTTTCCGGCAGCCTTGCTCACAGTTCTGAGGTGATCACAGAAAGCTAAAAGCTTACCTGTCACGTTACCACATTGATAACTGACCTTGAGGAGCTCCTCCTGCCACACATGACACAAATTTGAAGTGTTTTGATTTGAAATATTTGCATCTGATCTTTTCAGTTGATGAGCCACTGGTCCGGGTTGCTGAAGAAAGCCCAGCCTCTGGGCTTTCCCAAAGACAGAATTAGTAACTGATCTTAGGAAAATGCTGGTATTTATGCTTCAAAGTGTCCTATATAATTTTAACTTGGATGGAAAGCTGTACTGCAAATACTTCAATATAAAAGTGGTTGTGGTTCTGAAATAACACTGTTCATCCTAAGGAGCTTTCATAGATGAGTCTGGATTTATGACTGATTTGGATAAATCATGAATGTTTTCTTCTGCAGCCAAAGCCTCAAGGGGATTATTCACCAGACAAAAGCTTGAATCTGCAAGCTGCTTATTACACTTTTGCTATTTATTAGGAAACTTAATATAGGCAAATATATTTGGGGGCATATATTGGCCCTTTGAGAAAGAACAAAGTCTTGGTAACAGTCTGGATATTGCAAAGATGGCATGCCAACTAAATTGCTTTCCTTAAAAAAAAAATCAGGAGGCCAAAAGGGCAAAGGTCTCTCAGTGCAAAATTACACCAGTGACAACTGTCACTATCTGAGAAGACACATATTTCCTAGACCCGTCACTTACCTTATTAAGCAATGTGCATGTAGGAGCTGCCTGCTTTATATATACATCTGCATTTCATTGGAACCTTACTCATTCAGCTGCTTGATTGTCAGTAGAGCTTATAAATTCAATTGGCTTTTCTCAGCATAGTCAAAATTTGCACCCAATATTCTGTTTTCTTTGACACATTAATTCCCCCTTTAAAAAAAAAAGAAAAGCACACTACTGAGAAAATAATTTTTTATCTCCAAAGTATTGTATTGCTCTTTTCCTTCACAGTCACCTTTTTTCTGTTGGATTTCCTAAGAAATGACTGACGGACAGTGTGTGGAGAAAGACACTTGGTTCATGAGAAAGGAAATTTTTGTCAGTCTGAGCCTGTATTTTCAGAAGATGAAAATTATTAATAGGCATAGAATAATTAAAGGCTAGGGTTTCCAGCATATGCGTCAGGTAAAACATGAAATAGTTGGTTAGTTCTTCAGGGAAGAATAACAGAAACAGAGATTAGATTAGCATGCAGAAGCCATTGACTGCAGACATTTGCCAGGCATCCGTTAGGATTGCTGGAGAGAATATTGCATTGCAGGTCAGTGAGGGAACTGAGGCCCAGATTTCTTAAGCCTGAATCATAATTCTCTTGTTGATTTCTTGTGCAGCCTTTGACAAATTTCTATTTGTTCAGTCTTCAAGAATGACTATTCTTTTTCAGTGTCTTTCTGTCTTATTAAGTCTAAGGATGCACAGGGTCTGATCTTTTTGAAGTCCTGAGCAGTTGTTTTGAGTTGTGGGTGCTACCGTTTTCAGAGCTGGCTTTTTGTATTGATGTCTGGCTATTAAAAACATCGAGACTCTGTGACAGCTAAGGATGAATTCATTTCTGTTCAGCAAGCTGGACCTCCCCCTCCCTCCCAAACTAGAACAGGCCAATTTTTTCTTAAAATGCTTGTTGCTGAACAGTTCAAGCAATGTCTGAGAGCTAGAAAATGGTGCTTTTTTAACACTGAACACTAGCAGCTAATATGGGAACTATGGCCATTCAGTATCTTGGAGGATTCATCTCCTGTTTAAATACCTAAATTTCCCTTTGTGACTCTGGGTCACAGTAGTCTATCGATCTTACTGTTTTCAGATTGGAACATGTTGAAGAAAATGCCAGAATTCAGGAGGCTGATAAAACAAAAGTAATCAAAGCTACAGAAGTGATTAACAAATCAGAAAGAAAACAAACCAACACAAAACCAAAACAAACAGAATCTCTCATTTGAATTTTTACTCTCGCATAAAAAAACCCCATCCCTCAGCACAAGATTTATCCCACTTGCTCTATTGGATAATATTCTATGAATATGTCTGCACAACAAATAGAACAACACCTTTCACTTCCCTAACTCTGAATTTACAGGAACAGTGTCAGCTCACTTTAAACTTTATGGAAGGTATTTTTCCAGCATGTGACTAAAACATACCCATGAATAAACCTGAAAATCTTGCAGATAACAGAGGTTTCCACAGATTACTACTTCTCTGTTCATCTATCATTATTTATGAGAATAGGGATTCTTATTTGGTTAATGAACACCATCTGCTAACCAGACTGGCAGTAATATGGAAAGATCTGCAAATCATCCCTTGCACAATCTTCAATGAATACTTACATTTTAGCCAGAGGAAAACAAAGACACCAAATAATATGTTTTCTGAGCTTTCTATTTGTTGTCTGATTTCCTAGCAACTAACACCAGGTTAGGTAGTTGGTTTAAGCTTTTTTTCAAGGGAGTTCTAGGACTTTTACACTTCCCCCCTCCCTTGTTTTTCTCAGTTTAACTGCAGGGATGAAGTTTCCAAAATGACAGCAAGGAGGTCTGCACAGACTGAGCATATGCTGTATGCAGTTCAGCTGCAAGAAACTTTTCTGCAGTGCAGCTGCCTGTATGTCTGTCCACATACAGCAAGACCAAGTATTTCTGTGCTGAGAAAAACTTTTAAAGATGTTTCACCAGGAACAGAATGGTTTCAGATTATTCAGTATTATTTCAGTCAGTGATGAAATCAGACAGCAATTTATAGGTTCTGCTTCTACATTTTCATTTGCCCCTAAAGACCAAATATTTTTTACTTTGTTGCCATAAACAGCACAGATCCATTTATTTTAAGTGCAGCAAACTCTAGTCGGATGTTTGCAGACAAATGCAAACATTGGGAGAAGGTTTGTGTTCATTTAATGGCGACACCACAGATGGAAGAAGTTTAAGTAGCTGAGATGATTACATCATCATTTACACTTTTCCTACTTCAGTATCTTAATAAAGTTGGCAGGTTACTATTGTATGGAAATTACATTCCAGGTTAAATAAAATTTTATTTCTTATCTTGCTCAAAAAATAGGAAAAGGTTACAGTACATACAGATGCATACTTCAAAAAAACACAGGACTGGCATTTCTCCTGAAGTTTGCCTTTTAAATGAAAATCCATACATATATTCATATATATTGATATATGTATGTAAATAAATATGCATCTGCATCTACATCTTTAGCCTGCACACCATTCATATGAATGTAATTTTTTTGGATAGCTTTTCTGCTTATTTGAAGTATCTGCCAAGGCAGATTATAAAGCCCAGTATAAACATATTAAAGCAGGGAATCTGTCTTCATGACACACAAGTAATATGAGAAATAATTGCAGTTTAGTTGTCCCTGATGGTTTGTATCTGTGATCCAACTAAAGAAAGGGATAATGCTACACAAATTTTGTGTCTAATGAAAATGAAGAAGACACTGAATACATCAGGGTTCAAATTCTAAATTCACCTTTTAAAATATTCAGGACACAAAGTTTGTGAATTCAAAAAAAAAGGACCCATAATGTTCCAGGAACTGAAATATAAGCTGCAAAGTCAGTAAATCAGTTGCACAATTTTTCATTTATTTTTTTTTATTCCAAGGCTAGGCTAATCCTTCACATGCAATGTTTGTAAGAATTTAAAAAAGTTTTTCTATCATTATTTTAGTGTTTTGGTGTGCTTTTTTTTTCATTTTATTGTTCCATAGATATAGCAAGTTTAAAGGCAGGAACATTTGTTTTAATCTCTTATGTATTTCTGTAAACATTTTTTAAGATTATCTGGCATCTGTATTTTTAAAAAAGCACAACAGAACTGATTCTTTCCTCATCCATATAAGAGCAGAAACATAATATATAGCCTTTCTGGCTGTTGGTCAGAGAGTTCAGAGATTATGTTTCTGCTCTGGTATGGAGGTTTCTGCTTGCATATGGAGGTCAGTCAAAATAGTTCAGGTGTGAAGTTCACATATTTGCAAAGATCGGTGAGTCCTTTATTCAGATATTACTGAATATTTAGGCATAAACTTCAAGCAATATCCTACCTGTTTGCAGACAATTAATAAATGATTGGCAACATGAGTCCAGCACATTCATTGTAAGAAATGAATCACCTCCATTTTACTGGAGCACTTGAGAAGAATCACTTCTCTTTTAGCAAAAAGCCTTTTCTGGCAATATTTGTAGTTGCAAGAAAAGAAATGGCACAGTAACAATGGTTTGACGTTCTTTATTCATGTGCTTCACGTACGTCATCCAGAGAATATTGACTGAGCTCAGAGAAAATATAAACCACTCCTGGAGAGGGAGCATGAGTAATCTGAATGCTACCTGCGAGAGCAGCAGAGAAAGCTCTGCACCTCAAAGCACAGCACACAAGCTTTCCACTCATCTGAGCCATTTTAGGTTTAAAATGAAAACACGGCTTTGTGGCTATCAGGAAACTCTTAGTAGGAGAAGCTGAGTCATAACTGCCTGTTTAGTTTTAAAATGTTCCCAGCTTTCTTCAGGCTGAGATAAATAGCAATTGGCTTTGTTCTTGCCTGCTGAAAGTCCCCTGCCTCCCCGTTCCCACCCCCTCAAGGAGCCGAGCCATCAAGTCTGTTTGTTGGGAAATCTTTCTGTTTCCCAAGCTGGTGGCAGCTTTCCCCTCCTGAAGTCTGTTCTCAGTGGCTGTGTCATTCCTGCCACTGAGGGAAAAGAAAGAAACTCCTGCAAATTCAGCTCTAAATCTCCCTGCCTGCCAAACACCTTATTTTATTTTTTTTCTCCAATTGTAAAAACCCAATGACCTGGTTTCCTTTTAGGAAAATTAGGCCATCTTCTGATGGCACTAGGAAAAAAAATGGGGTGCTGGGTTACACTGAAGCTTTCTTCATCCCCGTCTCTCTACTGAAGTGTTCACAGACATCAAAGTTTCAGGGGCTTAACATTTCCCCAGGGGTGCTGGCAAGCCTCAGGGAAGTAAGTGTACTACCTTTTTCTGTTTCCAGAGGCACTGAAAGCAGAGTAGGTTTCAAACAGACTTACAAGCTTCTCTTACTCCTTGACTGGGACATTGACAGCTGGACAGTGCAGTTTCATGGTTGCAGGGCAAACCACTTCAGGGTTGTGGAGCATCCTGTGCAGCAAGGTGGAGAAAAAGGGAAAACTAAGCTCCTGTGAGGTCAGCCTCAGCTATGTAAAGGTTTAGCTAGCTATCATTCAGCTGTGGGAATCGTAGTGCTTGAAAGATGTTTTTCTGGTGGGCACTGAGTGTTGAACTGAGAGATATGTGTTACATTGCTGGCATGGTGGGAGTCTTCCTCGCATCTGCATTTAGATGTCCCTTTTTTAGTTTAATAGAGCTTCTTACTTCTTTGCTCCAATGCAGACCTGTTGCGCTTTCTTCTCATAGATTTGTATTTGCAGTCCTATAAGTCTTAGAGCTGACTGTGGCAAAGCCAAACTCAAGATTTCAGTGAGGAGCTGATATATACCACAGTAGAGACGATTGCAAATGCTGCTGGGGTTTAGCAGCCACGCATCAATAACCACCAGTTTGTCACAGAAGGTGTTGAGTAAAGTACTTGCACTTCATTGAAAATTTTGCTTTTTTATCTTCCTGAAGAAAAAAAAAAAAAAAAAAAAATTGATCAGAGCAATGGCCAGAGATACCTCATTCAAGTTGCAAATTAGTTGAGCAGATCAGAGGGGTAGTTTATTTCATAGAATCATAGAATTGTTTTGGCTGGAAGAGGCCTTCAAGATCATCAAGTCCAACCTCATTCCCAGCCACAACAAAACCCACTAAACCCTGTCCCTAAGCACATCAACTAGCCACCTCTTAAACATCTCCAAAGACAGTGACCCCACCACCTCCCTGGGCAGGCCATTCCAATGCCTGACAACCCCTTCTGTAAAGAAATGCTTCCTAACATCCAGCCTGAACCTGCCCTGGTTGCGCTTCAGGCCATTTCCTCTTGTTCTGTCACCGTCACCAGGGAGAACAGACCAACTCCTGCCTCGCTACAACTTCCCTGCAGGGAGCTGTAGAGGGCAATAAGGTCTCCCCTCAGCCTTCTTTCCTCAAGGCCAAACAGCCCCAGACCCCTCAGCCTCATCTCATAAGAGACATGCTCCAAACCCTTTACTAGCTTGGTAGCCCACCTCTGTACCCTCTCCAGCTCCTCAGTGTCCTTCTTGCAGAGAGGGGCCCAAAACTGGACACAGTATTCCAGGTGCAGCCTCAGCAAAGCCAAGTACAGAGGAACGATCCCCTCCCTGCTCCTGCTGACCACACTGTTCCTGATCCAGGCCAGGATGCCATTGGCCTGCTTGGCCACCTGGGCACACTGCTGGCTCATGTTCAGCCGGCTGTCAGTCAGCACCCCAGGTCCTTCTCTCTGGCCACTCTCCAGACATTCTCCCCAAGCCTGGAGCACTGCTGGGGGTTGCTGTGGCCCAAGGGCAGGACCCGGCGTTTGGCCTTGTTGAAACTCATGGAATTGGCCTTGGAAATTTGTTTTATGTTGTAAAATATTTCCTACAACTAAAAGTTCTGATATAGATGCTATTTATCACTTCTGACATACCGCAGTACTTGCCTCTGGGAATAGAGTTCATGGTTTGTTAGATGGTTTTATTAAGTATTTTGAGGCTTTTTTGCTATGTGACAGAACCTTCCCTCTGGAGATGAAGCCAAAGAGATTGATGGAGCTCGGGCTTTATTTACAAAGCTCGAGTGACCCTGTAAAGGCTGTGCACAAAAAAGATCAGGTAGTGCCTGAATGAAGCACTTGGGTGCTTCTAATGTAGAGGCAGAATGGCACACGTGTAAAATCAGGTCAAACACACAATTCCCTTGCTTTCTTTCTGCATGTGACAGGTACACAGATACTGGCTTCTCTACAGGTGAGGTTTCACCATGAACGTACTTGATCTAAAATCTGCCCTGACACTGGGAAAGGGCTGTTGTGCCTTCCCAGCCTGCTGACACCTGCACAGGTGTTCAGCTGCTTTCTGCTGTCAAACCAGGGCCTGCATTTGATCCATTGTTCGGGTTTTTTGTTCTGGTTTGGGGTTTTTTTGGAGAGAAAATACGTAACTTTTGAAAGATGGCATGTCTTACAATTGCGCAGTAACAATTCAGTGAAAAAGAACACTAAGCCCACCAAATGTCAGAAAGCCAGTTTATCCGCTGTGACTTGGCAGCTTGTAATCATGCTCAGTGGGCTGAGGGAAATTGCATTGTCTTTAATTTTATGATTCCTAAAGCAGTGGGAAATGGCATTTTTACAACAATAGGAAGCCCGCCCTATGATAACTTAGTTTGTGTATTAATTGAGGTCAGGAACAGCTGAGAAGGGATCTGGTTCAGTTTTCTAGAACTGATCAAAGTTAGAAGCCAATACAAAAAATGTCACTTTTTTCTTGCTCTATGACTCAGTTTCCTCAGTTGTCAAAGCAGATGCTGAGGTGTGGTGCGAAACTGGCCAAAATGGGAGGTGAAGTGCTTACTGCATGGGCAGTACCAGCAGGTCCAGCTTGCTGTTCTTGGGTTTCTTTACCCTGCTATTCCTCAGTTCCCTGGGACCCTCAACAGACCCTCAAGAACAGACCCTCAAGCCCAGTATACACATTTGTATTTGAAATGGGTGCTAATGCCTGTCCTTAAAGCAGAGCTGTTTGTCAGCTTTTCCAGAGCTGCTTACTGATGGGCTGCTTTGCTGTGTTGTCAGGTTGTGGAGGAGAACTCTCTGGCCCTTCTGGTTCATTTCACAGCCCTGGCTACCCCAGCAGATACCCAAGCAACAGGGAATGCATCTGGTACATCCACACAGTGCCTGGTAGCAGTATTCAACTCACCATTCAGGAATTCGACATTGAGTATCACCCAAACTGTAACTACGATGTTTTGGAGGTAAGAGCATTAGATTTACTCCTCAAAATACACCAGTTGCATGCTTTTCTGTCTGGAGCAGATAATCCCAAGAGCTGCAGAAGCAGAATGAACAATTTCTTCTGCAATTTCCCATTTCTGCTGTGGTTACAGTTACATTCCACAGATGTTGTCACAGAAGTCACAGTGCTCTTATTTTTTGCTTTTAGGCCTTTGGTGTCTGTATACCTTAATCAGTTATGGTGCTAGGCACTGTATGTTTCCTAACAAGAGACAAAACTGCTTTGAAAAACTCTCTCATAAAACGTCCACCTTTTACAATGGACTAAGTGTAGGGTGCTGTACTATGGAGATAAGATTTCCCAATGTAAAGGAAGAAAATCACTAGATGGCTAACTAAGGTGAGACTTTGTGTGGGACCTTCCAAGGAAGTGGGAAGGTTGATAACCCTGAGTGCTGGAAACTATGAAGAATCTTTGTGCTCAGAAAAAATAATGAAAGAGGAGACAGTGTCCTAACCATTTTAGGGTGATGGAACAAGGGGAAAAGGGATCTCTCTAAGGGATTACTGACCTTTAAGAGACCTATAAGACTGGATGGTCCTGTTATATACTACATCTTTGTGCACATGTTGGAAACAGCCAGGTGATTAACTGCAGCTAACAGATTTGAATAGAATTCCAGTGCGGGAAGAAGGGATAGAAAATAATTTCAGGAGAAAATCTTTCTAGATTGCTCTCACTAGAGACATTTGAGATCACTAATGGAGGTACAGTTGTTGGGTCTTTCAATGGTAATACATGAGTAACATTTGATTGTTTTTGTAATGAACCCAAAAGGTTGATTAAGAGACCTTGTACTACTCCACTGGGGCCTTTCCTCTCCTCTTCTCCTGGGTAATGTGATGTGTGACTGGCATATAGCTAGACAGCTTTCTGCCCAGCACCTACACATATTCACTGCTGCCTGGTCTCACCTTTGTAGCTTTGATTTCTCCAGCCTATAATCCCTAGTGCATGCTGATCAGCAATGTTCCTGGAAGACATAACCCATATAACAAAGCAGGTCCTAAATACACAGTTGCCAGATAGATGATTGCTAAGCATTTGTATGAGTAGAAGAGATGTGTAACTCCAGCTTTCTGGCTCTGAAGCAGTCTTCCCTAGCTTAGCAACAAAGTGTAAGTCTTGAGCATATTGACACTGTGCTTTGAGTATCCTCTTCACTTTGGGACTTCTGTAGGATCTAGGTGTAAGGAAGTTGTTCCATGAATTCTCCATCAGTAGCATTGGCAAGTATGACTGTATGTCACCTTGCTGACACCTCTGCCTGTGCGTAGGTGACCTGTGTTGTTCCTGATGAAGTCTGTTGTATTGCGGCCTCTTGGTTTGTGCCTAAAATGACTAGAGGGAAGCTAAACTGCCTGTAAGCTTCAGTTATGTCTCTGTTGCCCAGAGGAATCCATTAAACAGCTACAAAATTCAAGTCTGCTGTGGTTGACCATTTCTTGAATACTGCAAGGACCATGTCTACATCAGCAGGTGGTCACCCAGGAGATATCACAATCCAGTAAAAGTACAAATGTCTGGCAACCATTTGCTTGACAACTTTTTGACTAGTGGCAGGGCTAGCCTAAGACGAGTGAGTGGGTTGCCAGGCAGAAATTGCTTAAAGCAGTTGTTTAAGAGGGTCCTGCAGTTTGGTGTTCCATGTCTCTGAGCAAGGTATTCACCTTAGGTTTTGAATTTTCTTTCTTTATTATTTCAAGCTTAGTTGCTATGCTTTACTTCTTTCCAACCTTACTCATTCATCAGCACAGATGCCAACTTTGCTGTTTGAACTCCCCTGCCTTCCTGCCCTCAGAATTGACGTGCCTTAGAGTTACTTGTCTCCTAATCTGGGCTTATCCAGTTCCCAACACTTGTCTCTGATCTGTTGACAGATAACCTAATGTAAATCAGCTTATTGGGGAAAATTGTTTCTATCTTAGTGCATGATCAAAGGTCCTGCCTGGCAGCAAACATATTCCCCTGCCAAACTGCAGGCATTTGGTGGAGCTTTGTGTACCTTGCCACATATATATTTCCTAGCTTTGTTATAAAATCACACACTCACAGCATGGCTGGTATAGTCTGCACAGAACAAATGATGACTCAGATTTAGCAGGGAAAAAAAGAACATGCTTAACCATTTCCAGGAACAGCTCTATCTTGTCATCTTCTTTCCTGTAGTTATCTATGTATGTCTAGGCTGAAAAACCACACACACAAAACATGTGAAAAGTGTTAGGAGAAAAGTGGTTTCTGGTGTGCCTTTGACACAGTGTGTTTCAGTGATCACTAAGGTTCCAAAATTCTTTCACTCTCACCTTATCTTCCCAAGAGTATCCTGTCTAAAAAATCTTCAGTTTTGAAGTCTGCTTTTCCTCATAGTTATTCTCTTGATTTCACTTTTTCCTTATCTCTGAATAGTGAGTTCTACAGCTTCCTGTTTTTCAAGCCAAGTAACTTTCCAGTTTCAACAGGAAGTCAAAATCAGTATGAAAGTAGCTCTGCACCCTGCTGTCACTCCCTGTCCCATTAACTCTCTCTGCTCTCTGAAATAAGAAGCTGTCTTTAGAACATTGCAATAAATTGTTTTCTTTTCTCTTGCTTTCCCAAAACTGTAAAAATTCCCAAATTCCCCAAAATTATTGTAATAAAAATTCCCCAGTAGTCACAAAACTTGCTCACTCACCCTGGCAGAGAATTGTAGGAAAATGCTGAGATCTTTCCCATCACAGCACTTTTGCTGCTAACTTCATTTTTATACCATAGTTTCTTGAATATTTCTCTCTTGTGCATTTTTCTGAAGCACAATTTTTCTTGTAAAATGCAGCAACTCTCTTCCTTCCCTTTCCTTTGACAATGCTTCCTAAACAATCCATCTATTCCATGTCACTATCCCATTAGTGCCGTATCTTTCACCAAGACTGTGCAATAACAGTTACGTAAAAGTGTTGTGTGTGAAATCCTGATGTTATCCCTGTGGCTTCTGCATGCTCAAGTGTTTGATGTATTCTCTTTTAATCCTTCTCCTCCTCGTTTCTTTCATGACACTGTTGCACTCTGTCTTTCTCTTTCCCATCAGATTCTGTTCCTTTTACAAACATCCAGAAACAAATTCTAAGTTGTTCTTAAAGATATTTTCTAGAAATGTTTCCTGGAAATAGAAGCCATCATTTTGGATGCAATGAAAGAGTTAAAAATATTTTTAAATGGCTTCTACTGAAAATATAAACATGGAGAAAAATCACCATGCCTGCTTTGCCATGACATCTTTTCTTTAACATGGACCAGATTTTTGGAAACTATGTCTTCTGCCACAGCAAGATGTAGCTCTGAGCTGAAAGGGAAAGAGTCCTGTCAATCTATTGCACTTCCAAGTCTTTAGTAGATTCTCTGGTCTTCTCATTTAGCTATAAAGACACATCAAGTATTATTGTAATTCTTAATTCTCTGTCAAAGTCAGGCTCTCTCTTTGCTAGCAGTTATATCTGGACAGCCACCAGTTTTATTCCCAGAAAATCTGTGTCATGAGGGTGACCAACCACATAAAAACAGCTTTCTGTTGCTCATAACTCTGGAATGCTGACTGTTAACAATAAATGGAGCTAACGGGGCAGAAGCAAATGATAAGAACAGATTAAACCATGGGCTTTATGGCAGTGTCCTGCATCCCCGCTATGCCTTCCAACATCATTTTATCTCTGGATCAGGTGCTTTGGTCAAACTAAATGTTTTTATTTTTATTTTTATCTGTTTGCAGCTCAGACATCCTGTGACTCTTTGTGAACCACACCCTGGAATTCATTCTTTCCATCCATTCTCCTTTCCCTCTTTATTTTTTTTTTACATGGTAACTATTGATTTTCCTCTTTGTAGCCAAAAGTAACATTTTATTGTTTTTTTGTCATGGAAACACTCTAACTTGTGTTTTTTCCAGCCCTTGTGAAAGCATCTGATTTATTGAACTGGCATAAAGGAGAAAAGAGAATACACTCCTAACTGTAAAAAACATGCCTCTGAGGGTACTTTTTACTTTGAAACTGTGCAGAAGGCCGTTGCTGAACAGTTAACAATGTAAAGGAGACCCACAAACCTCAGATTTCCATCGGTATTTCTTCCCCATCCTTAATTCTCTTCCAACAGGGCCACTATAAGTGATCAGCCTGGAGCAAGTTCATTTCTGAGGTAATAGTACAGAAACCAGCAGGGTTTGTGTCAGAGCTGAGTTTGGTCCCCTTGCCTGTGGTGTGCAGATGGCCCCAGGGAGCAGCAGGGATGGTGTGAGAGGCTGCTCTGTGATGCTTATTAGATGCATATTAGAAACTCCTGCTGTTTCCTCTGCCACATAGATTCTCTGGGCTGGTTTAGATGATTAAGAGCATGTGTTCCTGCTAGATCTCATGCTGTGGCTCTGACTCAGGGAGTATACCACAAACAGATTTTAAAATTCACATTTTGAACAGACTTCTGACAAATGCAGCTGTCACTGGGCCTCACAGGCAGACAAGCAGTAAGATTTTCCTGAAGACCCTGAGCTTCCAGAAGACAAACATGCTTCTTCCCCAGAATGTGACTTCTTCATTATAGATTCCTAATCTGAGCTACGATCTCACCCATTCTGACTTCTCTTGATTGCCTTGAGATGATCGATTGGACAGAGGAACCGTTATACATTCAAGTCGTGCAGAATTCAAAAAAGTGCTGTCTCAGTCAAATTTAAAATGCTTAAGCTTATTAAACCTGTGTCATCATCCACTCAAACAAAACACAGTCTTCTGAACATCTAACAGACTATGATGTTTATAAAAAAATTAATTCCTTGTTTCTTCTTGTGGATTTAAGCTTCAGCTTCTGAGGTCTCACATTACCCTGGAGTCACCGAGTATTTTTTCCAGTTAAAAGAAAAAAAGTTTTTTCCCTTATACCTCTGACGACAGAGCAATGTCAGGCACCATGAGCAGTTAGCGAGCACACATTCCATCAAATTTCATAGCAATGCACTACACTTAGCCCTGGAGGTGGTGGGACTAGCTCAGCTATTTGTAAGACTTGCTCAGATATTTAGCTTGGACAGAACCCAAACTTCTTCTGAGGTTACAAAGTACCCAGCAGAGCTTATTAAAATACTGAGTTTCCCCTCATCTATGAGAGATCAGAGGCAAAAGGGCCATATAGAAGATTGTTTCTTATAGCACTACCACTTTCTGAGATTAATTGCTCTTTTTTTGACCTTTTTGATGTCTACCAGACTAATAAAATATTGGAGCAGACTTGAGATGCTGCTACTGGTGAGAAAATACTGATGGGAATGTGTTTCCTTATCTTCCTATTCCCTGTTTTTGTTGTTAGAACTTATCATTCTCTAGTTTAGCCTTAGGATTTATACATAATATATGCTGATTAGATGCAACTCTATCTATTGCTTGTTCAGTTGGTTAAAACAATAGCATAGTCTTTATTTGGTGTATCTCTTTAACAGTTTTCACATTTGAGGTTATTGTCAAGTTGACTTTTGCAGCTGCTGTCCTACCGGGGACATACCAATGGAAGACAGGAGACTCTTAATATCAGGTGGCATTTCATTAGCATGCAAGAAGCCAAGAAAATTCAGTCACTGAAGGCACTAGGCACCAAAATCACGTGTCTGCTTTCGAAAAATTTACCGAGTCTGTGTGTGTTTTCTTCAGCTTTGAGAGGGAAGACTAAGGAAGGTTAGCCAGTTCTGGGCTCAAACTAAATTCTCACATCTATTTTGAAAAACAAGAAACAGGATTAATGAGGCTTCAGCACTGCCATCCAATTCACTTGCACTGGTTTACAAATTCATTATAAAGTACACAATACTGCTGCTGATGTTTAAGAGAATGGTGGTTTTTGTAACTGCATGAGGCACAGTCTTCTGAGTAGGAAATAATTACTCTTAAAAGTCAAAACCTGTGTTCTGTGGGGAGACCATGTGCTATATATCCTTGTTTCTGAATATTATTATAAAATTGTAGTTGACCTGACCAATATTCTATAGTTTGGATGCTGATTCTGCCATTGAAGTAAATAAAATTGCAACATTTTTTGTTTTGTCAGAAAAATTGATGAAATCTAGCCCCAGTTTAAAAATCAGCCTTTAAACACAAAGGGTGCAAAATATTAGCACAAGTTCCTGCAAAATGATACAGTTTGTTTACACAAGCACAGAAAAAATCTGGATTTATATTCCCACAGAAACAAGGTACTAACCCTGGGGGAATGGGTGAAGAGGAATGTAACAAAGTCCCCAAGGCAGAAAATTCTTATTTAATGCAAGACCATTTTGAAATCATCTAGAATTTCATACCTGTGCCAGGTAGTTCAGGCACCAAGTAAACCTGCAGAGAAAATAACTTTATTAGCTACTTTACATTTCAAAATGTGGAATCACTTTCAATACTTACAGATTTTTTTTTTCTGCTAGCTAAACAGTTATCATGTCTACAGTGCAGCAGAATATCTTTGAAAAACTTTGACAGTGTCTCTTCCTTTTCTAGGTCTATGGTGGCCCTGATTTCCTCTCTCCTAGACTAGCCCAGCTGTGTGTTTCGAGATCAGCACAGAACCCACTTCGAGTCTCTACTACTGGCAACTCAGCCATTGTCCGTTTCAAAACAGATGCAGCAGTGGCAGGGAAAGGTTTTCATGCCTCCTGGCAAGAAAATCCGGGTGGTGAGTATACTGGTTAATACCAGGAGAAATTCAGGAAGTTTGAGATTCACAGATCAGCCACACAGGCATTTAAAACAGTCAAACAGCGTAGGACTGAAAACTGAAGAATTTGAGTGTTAATGGATTTGGTAACACTAAGAGAATCTGAAAAAACATGGAGGAAAAAATTGTCTAACTAGCTGAAATCTAGGCCTACTTAGGCATTTTGCAACAGTCTACCTTGCTGGAGTTTCCTCTTTACATAATTAATCAAGACATTCTTGTAACCAGAAAAGAACTTCTGCCTGCCAGCTGTTCTTCCCACCCACTCTCTCAGAGTCCTTTGTTAGCTGAATGATGCTTTCGACTTCAAACTGTAAAGTGAAAATTACCTGAGAACATGGCTTAACTTGGAGAACTTGGCAAACTCCAAAAATATTTGGAGTGATTAGTAAATACTTGAATTCTATAAGGATCATCCATCTCCCATGTGATTATTTGTTCAAAGCCTTACTGGTAATCAGAAAATTAAGAGACATGCTTAAAAGATCCAACCACGTGTCCCTACAGGGGACTTCTTATGAAAAGACCAATTACCAGAAAATAATTGCAATGAAAAGTGAGGAGAAGCAGATTTTAATTCTTGCAGTATTGCTTGATTAAGCACACTGATTCATTAGTTTGTCAAGGTTTATACTTCTCTACTCTCACAAGTTTTATAAGAGAAGTTTTTTTGTTTGTTTGTTTGTTTTTTTAATAAAAGAAGTCTGCAACAGTCCTCTGAATTAATCCCTGTTTGAGATCTGGTGGCTCATTTTTTCTGCTTAGGCCCCATGAAGGTTTCTCATCTCTTTACAGCATCTTGCCTACTGTACTCCAATCCCTCTCTAGCCTCTAAAATACCCAGTCACCAGAACACAGTAACAGTAACAGAGGTGGAATCTTGATAAGCATAAAAGTGCTTTTGATTAAAACTGATAATGTCTTTTTCAGGCTGTGGTGGTATTTTCCAAGCTACCAGTGGGGAAATCCATTCTCCAATCTATCCTCATCCTTATAATAACAACACAGATTGTTCTTGGGTTATTCAAGTTGACTACAGCCACAGAGTCCTATTGAATTTCACGGATTTTGACATTCAAAGTCACCCTTCATGTAACTACGACAGTGTTGCAGTAAGTAACAATAGACATTTCAAAAGTTTCCTTAATGAGTCTCATGAAATGCTTGCAAAAGAGGAAGCTTACTGTGCAACACAGGCTGCAGTTGGTTTCAGACTGGCAGTTGCATAGTCATGTTTATTCGCTGAAGATACAGGTCTTAAATTCACAGCTAAATAGTTAGGATCTAGTTCCCTTGGCTTCAGAAATGCATTTCTGAATTCTTCCAGTTTCCCACTTACACCTGGAAGGATGTTTTTTTGGAAGAAGTGTGTGCTGCATCCTGGCACCACATTTTAACTTGTGGTGGTGTGAGTTGTAGTTAGAACTGCAGGAATAACCTCATACATGGATGGTTTCCTGTATGTCTGCACTGTGTATTCAGGTGCTCCTCAGCTGTCTAATTGCTTCATTAGAGACAAGCCCTCTTAAAAGCTTCGAGTTGCTGTTGGTTTGTAAGCCTTTGCTGATGTCACAGAAACTCAAGTTGCTGCTCTATCAGTGCACGACAACAAAGAAATCTCCACGTCTTCACTTGGCTTTTTGGGAGCAGGGACATGAAATCCCGACCTTTGATGTCAGATTGCACTTCAGTCAGTACAAAGGCATGTGTGATCAGTACCAGTTGGATAAAGCACCGTGGCTGTAGCCCAAAATCCAGATTTCCTCTCCTTGATAAACTGTCATTCACAGAGAACTCAATTTGGCATGAACTGAGACTCTTTTGAAAACAGCATCAGTTTTAACAGCAATGCCTCGTCAAGCTTTTTTGTACTGAACCAGAAAAAGGAAAAGTGTCCCCATTTTGCTGAGCAGAACTGAAGATTTCATTTGACCACAAAGTGTCTTTGTATGATGACTATTCTTTTTTTGCTGTTTCTGAAGCACAGGGAAATATGGCTATGTCTTTTATTTAAATTGTTTAACTACATCAGGCAAATTGTGGAAAGGGAAAATTTATTGGAAAAATCTTGAAGTCTTCTGAGATAACCATGCAGGAGTAAAAAAAATCAGATTGCCATTCAGGATCACAGACTGAAATGGTATTACTGGTAAAAATGGGGGGAAAAAATTGCAAAGTAAGGGCTAAATTCTCCAAAAAACCTGATATACAAGTTTTTCAGGAGATGGTTGTGTCAGAGCTCTTTGCATGAGCAGAGTTTGCAGACAAGTGCAATGACACTCCTTTTCCTCTGTTGCCATACATGTGGCTATTGTTTGCTTCTGCTTTTTAGTTTTTTGGGGGGGGATGATGGAGGAGGAGGAAGTTTTCTGTCAGCCCCAGCTGTGCAAACAGAACTGAAGCAGCAATGAGAGCAGGGAGGGAGATTTAAATGTAATGAATGCAACAGTTACTGCCCATCAGGCAGAGGGTGGTTTGAAAATGGATGAGGAAGAACGTGGATTTGAAGCCAAAAGATAATGAGGGGCTCTGAGGCTCTTCTGTATGAGGTAGAGTGCTAATGTAAGGAGACCAGAAGGGCAAGAAAGGAGTTGATGGTGTTTCTTTCTCTACCTGCTATGCCAATAAGCAGAAAATTACTTGTTACCAACACCTGGATGTGATTTGTGTTCATCTGATTCCAAGGCTTGCTATGCCTCACAGAGCAATCGGAGAACAGAGTGAGGGGACAGAGAGTGCCTGGAAATACATAAGTAGATGTCTGACTGTGAATGGTTTAGGAATTATGTTCCAAAATCTGTGTAAATGGAAAATAATGGGCAGCTAAGGAAGCAGGTGGGTTGTTTTTCTCTCTCTTATATAGGAACAACTGCTGTGTATGACTAACACAGTGGTTCCACCCTTTTCTGTTTCTTAAATTTTTTACTTATCTTTATGGACTTTATTTGCTCTGGGAGTTCTCTTGGGGCTCCCCTCCACCCTTGAGTGTACTAATGGCCTTTTCCTTCATCCTTCCCTTTCTAGACTCAGTCATTTTTCCTGGTGTCATGACTCAAGATGTTTGGTTTTTTTTTTAAATATGTCTACCGTACATTCCTTTCTGTGAAGATCTGAAAATGCCTTTTTTTCCTGTAAGGTTTTCCATTGCACATGTATTATGTCAGCAAAATGGACAGAGGGAAAACAGCCATGTCTGCTGCTTCTTGGCTATATTGCAACCTCCAAAAAAGCCCAGGAAGTTTTTCAGCTCAGCTCAATGATTTCACTTGTAAATCTGAGCACAGGTCTAGGTTCAGCCAAACTAAATCTAAGCCCATAGCAGTGACCTGAGGTGTAACTGCTCTGAGCTCCCTCTGGAGACAATGGATGGAGTGCACAGAGAGCAGTTGAGGCCACCAAAAGGCACATTCTTCATTCACTTAGCTGCCTGAACTTGGTTGATGCTTCAGTTTTGTACCTTAGCTGTTTTCAGAACAGGTGAACATGTCCTCATCTGCCAAATGAGGATGTATAGCCTTTCCTTTCTCTGATCTCAGAAACAGTTATGTTCTGTAGTAAGCATAAGATCTCTGAGAAGACTTTTTGCTGTCCTTGTCACCATACATAAGTAATAAATTTTAAATTTTTCTTTGTGTACCAGGCTATTTCTATCTGGGGAGTGTGTCTTACAACAAAAGTGTTTCTTTGAAGGAACATAGAGGGAAAGAAATAGTGTGTGCACTAATTCCTGTATTTTTTTTTCTCATGTGTTTAATGAGTATTGTATCAGACACTGTACCAGTAGTGCAGGTCAGTAAGAGTTTCAAGTATTTGGAGACTCGAGGAGGACATGCCTCAGAAGGCAGTACTTGTAGTACAAGGCATTGAAAAGGGGAGGGAGTGGCTTTGATTAAGTAAATGTTATTTTTCTTGCCTATTGCAGTATAACAAGTACTACACAGGAATGTAAAAAAGCCTCTGGGAGCTAGAGAGGAGATATGACTTCATTTATTCCAGGTGCTGGCAGAGAGGATCTTCCAAGAGAGGACAGCTAGAAATATGTGAAGTTTGTATGGCTCAGAAGGCAAAAATTACCTTCTTTTTGTCATGTGCTTTTGCAAAATGCAGGACACATTAGGACAAGAAGGTAATGAGTCACTCAGTTATGTTCACTGTGGAAAGGGAAAAGCAAATTGCTGCTATGCACAGTGCTAATTAAGACTTGGCTTTTAAGTAAGCAGATGTATCATTTTCCTTTACTCATGCAGCCACAGAAATGCATTTCTCAGATGTTTTCAAAATGACTTGAGGAAACTGCAGAGAGATACAACTCTTTCCTGAGCCATCAGAATGTGGTTTCTGATCTAGATTCAAGACTTAAATCCTCCCTATAAAATAGTTTCAGTTAATAAATAGCAGGTGAGCAAAAATGATGCAGTCACACGATATCCATATGTTACTGTTCCTGATGAACTTGTAGCTGCCATAACTCCTAAGAGTTGCTGCTATATCACTTTGATACTTATGCTGAACTGTTGCTTGAATCAGATTTTTAGCAAGTATAAAGACTAGGAATAATTTCTGCATTTCTGAAAGAGGAGACGTTACTATTCTTCAAGAAAGCTGCCCAGAACAGCAAACACACTTGATTTAGAAAACATTCCTCTGACTTCATGCTCTTCTCCCAGTATTACCACAGAAAGGCCTCTTTATTCCAGAAAGCTCTTGGAATGAAATGCCTACTTAGACTCATATGTTACTCAGCCTGAATATCTTCCCGAGAGAGAGAGTGCAACTACTAGAGTCTCCCAACAGGCCATGTGTCAGTGGTGATATCTTCAGCTGTACAGAGTGGCAGAGACCCATCAAAACCAGCAGTTTGTGTGAACTGTGGTCAAGCCCTCTCTCTACATTCTGTCAATGCAATGCAGATTCTTAGTGTTAGCATTAAGATAAAATCCTCTCACTACTGTCCAGGGAAAGACAGTACTTTAATTCCTAGGGGTTATTTTGTTAGTCATTACTTTTTTCTTCACATTACATGGTTTGTGGTTTTTAACTCCAGGCAGTCTGATTTATATGGGGAGTATATGTGCAGAGGAAAAATATACACTGCACGCTATGTATTAAAGGGCTGGTTGTGGCAGGATGCTGAGAGAGAAGAAAAGATTGAATGGATGGATATTTTGGGTCTTTTCACCAAGTCCTCATTTTTACAGACGTTGCAGTACACTTAATACTCAGTCACGAGGTCCCACACAGCTAGCCAGTGCTATAGGCCCAAGGGCAAATGTTTAATTCATGAATACATCGTTGGCTATGTAGAGTATGTCAGTGGATTAAGCAAGAGTGTTGTCCTTTGTTTCTCAGCTCCCAGGTCACTTTTCTCTCAGCTACTGTTTTTTTTCACTAATGTGCTCAAATGCCTTTGAATCCTGAAGGCAGAAACATTGCATTGCATTGTACAGTCTAGTTAGAAAGTTTTAGTTCATCAGCACTGCTTTGCACAGACTTGCTGTAATTTGAGGCATTTTGAAGTAAAAGAAGACAAACTTAATAAGAAGTATGTTTCTTCAAAACAAATGGCATTATTTTGCTCAAAGTGGGCTTTTATATTGCTTTTAACATCCTAGCACCTGAATAACTTCCACTTCTCCTATCCATATTTTTATTGTTATTTTCCTCTCCTATAGGAAGCTCAGTCAAAGGGTATATTAAATGGTGTGCCTTTGGTAATGAAGGACATAAATGCTGAAACAGGAACTGAATTCAACTCGTGTTGCTGCCCAATAGCCCAAAGGTTCTTCCTCTGTGGGTCATGCAACTGCTGATGGCTTCAGTGCTCATCACTTCTGAAATCGGGCACAAAGGCTCTGAGACTGGCTCACAGCTCTGAACACAGCAGCAACAAATCACATATGCTGGAGTGCTAGGAAAGATTAGTGGGACACTCTGACACTATGGCTGTTTTTTTCATCTCTGTGTTTTCTCTTATTATTATCGTTTTGATGTCTCAAGTAGAAATTAATTGTTTTAACTTCACCATCCTTCTCTTCCTGACTGTGAAGCAGAGAGGAAGGAAACAAAATTACTCAGCTATAAAGGAAAAAAAAAGAGAAGGAAGGTGTTTGTGGTAAAATTAAAAGTGAAGTTTTGTAAAATTATCTTTGCTTTCTTCCTTGGCCCCCCC